>JASANG010003159.1:0-34014 GCA_030248215.1 Enoplolaimus lenunculus
ATAAGTTTATAAGAATTTGGCAAGAATGTTAAAGCACAGTAGTTTTACAAATGAACAACAGTATGGCAAGGCTAAAATTACACCGGTTATGTATAAATCGCGATACCAAACCGAGACCGAGACTGGGGGGATTGTATGCCAAAGGAATGACATAGCTAGGAGCTCAAGGGACGCCGAGGGTGAGCACCAGTGTGACACAGAGTGCACACTGGGGCCCCACCCGACAGTCTTTTAGGCTTAGGAATACGCTTATAATACTATTCCGCCTTTGTTCTTTACATTGGCCAAAATAAGTAATATTTTGTGCAAAACACGTCCGGTCTGGCACAAATGGTAGCTTTTAGATGGCTTGCTGTGCTGTTTTATTACACATTCCGAAACTTAAGCCTAAACATGAGCGAAAGAATACGCTTATACCGACGCCATGGTGCAACCGGAATTCCAGCTCCGGTAGATAATTCCGGTATTTTTTACCGGAATTTTCCGGTATTTTCAATATTAAAAAATGTTGTCATTCGAAAATTTTAGAAAATTTTTTATACTTCTTCTTCTTCTTTGGCCTTTGTCCCTATTTAGGGTCGGCTCTATTGGATTTCTGACGCCATTTGACTCTGTCCTCGGCATTGTCAGGATGCAATCCACTCTTCTTCAGGTCCATGTGTAGCACATCGCTCCACCGCTGCATTGGTCGGCCTCTTTGTTTATTCCCTGGCACCTCCATGTTGAAGCTGTGTTTAGCCATTGTTGATGGCTGTGCACGTAAGACATGACCATACCATCGCATTGTGCTTTCTTGCATTTTCTCAGCGATCGGGATCACTTTGTACATTTGCCTTATGTCATCATTGCGAACGTGGTCTAGTTTGGTCACGCCGCTCGACCACCGAAGCATTTTTGTTTCCATAGTCGAAAGTCGATGTTCATCTTGTTTGGTTGCGGGCCAGCATTCGGATCCATAGAGGGCAATAGGTCGTACAATTGACTTGTAGACCTTTGCTTTCAGCGTATTAGGCATACGCTGGGCGCAAAATATGCCGGTTGTGTTGCGCCATTTCGCGCAGGCGGCGTTTATCCGAGTTGTGATCTCAGCCTTTAGCGAACCATCGGAGATAGTGTAGAACCGAGGTATTTGAAGCTATCGGTTTTCGGCAGGAAAATATCAGATACTTTGATGGCGTCTGTGACGTTCTGGTCTGTTGTCATGTATTCTGTTTTCTTTAGATTGAGTCGCAGACCGAACTTATCGAGACGATCGTGTTATTGCTGGACCCACTTTTCCAGGCCGTCCTTCGTGGGTTCGGCGAGCATGATGTCGTCGGCATACATGAGACAGTATGGTATCTCACGCTGCAAATCACGCGTGATAGTGTCGATCGCAATGATGAACAGCAAAGGTGACAGTGCTGAGCCTTGATGGACTCCAACAGTGACGTTGAAATTATTCGATATTCCAGCTGGACATCGCACCCGGCGATTTGGCTTGGCGTACAATATCTTTATCCAATTGACGATCTCTTCTGGTACCAGATGCGAGCGAAGAGAGTACCAAATTAGATCGTGGGGTACCCGATCGAAGGCTTTCTCTAGATCAAGGAACAACAATGTGTAGAGGGCTTCTCTTCTCGCGGTGCTTCTCTACAAGTAGTCGTGCCGCATGAATTGCATCGGTGGTTCCACAGCCCTTGACAAATCCAGCTTGGTTTGCTGTTAGGTGTACTATGGACCGCAGGCGTATCTCCAGTACTCTCTCAAAGATCTTCATAGTATGAGAGAGTAGACGGACAGGCCTGTAATTTGCACATTCGGCAGGGTTTCCTTTGCGCTTCCATATTGGGATTGTGGTACTTTTCTGCCAGTCTAGCGGTGTTTTTATTTCGGTGACAATCTGGTTGAACAGCTTTGCCACATTTCCATAGTTCTGATGCAATGTCGTTTGGGCCTGCTGCTTTTCCAGGCTTCATTTTCATAAGTGCTGCAACCACCTCGTCAGGAGTTATTGGTTGTATTGGACCAGAAGTAGGCTGAGGCTGAGAAATCGGAGGGTGTGGAAATTCAACATTGGAGATGCCCTCAAAATAACGTCTCCAACGTTCAGTTGCCGTCGTCTTGTCAACAATGAGCTTGCCGCGCTCGTCGTTCACGCCGTAGAAGTTTTCCACATCCTGTGCACGGCGATGGCGTTGTTTGACCAGACGGTAAAGTTGACGTTCTCCATGGCGGCATTCTAGCTTTTTGTAGAGGTCCTCGTAGTGCTCCGCCTTGCGTTTGGCAACGGCTTGCTTACCAGCAGATCTTGCCTTCTTATACTCAGACCATGTGCTAGCATTCTTATCGGCTAGAAAACTGTGGTATGCACGCTTTTTCTCCCGAAGCCTTGCTTCTATTTCCTCGGTCCATACCCAAACGTTCTTCTCGGCGAATAGTCGGCCAGCTTGGTAGTTCCTAGCGCTGTCGCAGCTGCTGAATGAATCGATTTCTTTGCTTTTAGCCACGTTTCCTCCACACAGGTTATTTCTGGGAGCCTTAGATTTTGCATTATGGCGCTGCTCCTATCACCCGTCTTCCACCATTTTATACATTTTCTGTTGACTGTCGTTTGGCGTGGCTCTGGTAGTTGACGAACTTGAAGCGTTGCTACGACGGGTCTGTGCTGCGTGCTCACTGTTTCTCAAGGGATCACCTTGACGTCTTTGAGGTTGCACAGGTCTCTTCGTCGAACGAGGACGTAGTCAATTTGAGACCTGGAGTTACCACTTTCATAAGTAGCCAGGTGAGTGGTTCTCTTCTTGAACCAGGTGTTGCTGATCACAAAGTTCTGAGAGTCAGCAAACTCGAGCACTCGTTTTCCATCCGTATTGCGTGTTCCATAGCCATTACCGCCGTGCGATGCATTCCCTTCCGCGCGTTCACCAACATGACCGTTAAGGTCACCACCAATGACAATTGAGTCAGAGTCTGAGATTTCGCGGATCCTCGCGTCGAAATCGTTCCAGAAGTTTTCCTTTTCGGTTTGTCCGCGGCCTGCTTGCGGTGCATAGGCTGAGAAGAAGTGAATGATACGATCACTAATAGCGTTTACAATCTTCATCAGCCTGTCGTTATACCTTTCACAGGATTTGATGTTGTCTCTTAGAGCTTTACTAACTACAATTGCCACTCCCTTCGCTGACCGACGGGTTCCCATGTAAAGCAATTTGTAACCATTGTCCCCTTCTTGATCGTCGAGGTTACGTGACTTAGAGCCGGTCCATCGAGTTTCCTGCAAAGCACATATGTCGATACGTCGACGATGTAACATTTTAACCAAGTCACCTGCTTTGGCGTTAAGTGTTCCGATGTTGAGTGACATGAACCGTAGGTTGGCTAGCTTGCTTGCGTCTCTGCGTCGCCATTGGTTCGCAGAGAACCCTTGCCTATTTGTCACTGAGGCCGGGCCTCGCCTCAGCGCGTCGATTCTAACTTATTTTTCAAAAATTGTCTGAGCATGTATTGCCAAAATTTTCAATTTGTGCCATAAGCACTACATAATTTATCATACGTTTACAACTACTGAATTTGTTTCTGTATTTTCGCATTCTAAATGGCGTGTTTAAACCATTATAAGCGATATGTAGCGTTAAAAATAAATTTTTCGGTAACAAGCATTTTTTGCTTTCCGGTTCCGGCTCCGGTTCCTGTTTCGGTTTTGTAAGTTTGCGGTTCCGGTTCCGGTATTTTATAATTACGGTTGTACCCTGACCGAAGCCTATGCCTAAACCTATGGCTAAGCACAAAATATTAGACTAAACCTTATGCTTACTCTATTGTCCTGCATAAAAGCGTTCCACGCCTGATCTTAACATGGATCCTCCAAACGCAAGCAAGCTTTTGTATTTCATTTCTGAACCTACGTAAGTTTTTCTCTAAAACCTGTTAATCACAACCTTAAAATAACCCGATTCATCGCTTAATTTTAAAGTTTGACTTATAGAAAGAAGATTCAGGTCATACTGGAAAAACATTTGCTCAATGGTGCCACAGTGTCACACTGTTGTAATCGACGCATATGTCGGTAGGTATATGTGCATAGTAAAGTGTATGTAAACACAAAAATTTCCATACATGTATACATGCAGAAATATGAAGTTGTCGCAATGGACCACATGGTGTAGTGGTAGCCTGCCTACTCGAGTGAAAGAGGGCCGAGGTTCCATTCCCGGCAGTCATCGTTAGCTTAGTGCAAAACCTCAAAAACGGGTCGCTCAGAACCTGTAATTCCAACAGTCCAGTCAATATTTTGACCCCACGCTTTAATCAAGCCCTAGGAGACTTGCAAAACAGCCAACCACAAGCATTCGAAAGGTGAACGAGATAAGTAACAGAATTCAAATTTTAAGCCGTTTTTACATCTCAAATGGGACAATTAATATTTTTTCAGTTTTACAATTATTAATTGTTATAGTCTTTCGACCTGCACTGAAACTTTGCGTATTCTGCTGATGTTTTTACTATCGTTGGCAAATTGCAGCAAACGAGCGTTTGCACTATCGCACAAACGATTTTGTGTGGCTGTCGACGTAATTTGTTTGTTGCAAGTCCATTTTTCTTAATTTCATTTATTTTTTACCGTATTAACGTTACAAGTAATCGCATGCGATATATACGCAAGAAAATTTTCCAATCAGCACTAAGTTTTTATACTAAAATGTTCTTGTGTTTAAATGCGTAACATAAGTACACGGCTTATTGAAATGGTTTTAGTTCCAGTAGCCCGCCTTTGCAAATGCGTCTAACACCAAACACCACTTAGTAATAGATTTTCAAATAGCGAAACTGTGGCAGGTACAGATGTCAAAACCAGCGGAATTTTCAGTTATTCCGTTGACAATATTAACTGAATTGCGCGAACCATCACACTGTCGCTCTGGTTTAGTTTCTAACGCTATGTTGTCTTCACGGCAATACGGTTTTATTGACATACTTTGTATTTGGAATTTTTCATACCGCTTTTTCGAATCCCTGATCGAGGCGGGAACAACTTCTGTAGTGACTTTTAATAAGAGAGGGTAAGAACATGAGGGCTTTACTCATTTTGAGTGTCAATCAAAAAAGTTCGTATCGCTAATTAGATTCCGGCGCTGTGGATAGAGTCCAAAGTGAGACGCTCAGACATCCTACATATACTTTTTCAATCCAAAAAAGACATTAACGCACACAGTAATCAACTAAAATGTTTCGGAGCAAGTCAGATATGCCCAAAAGAAAGAATATAAAGGAAGGGTGTCGGTTACTGTTCCACACTTAGGTCCAGCTAAATTTTGAATCTAGTTTTATCCAAATAGAGCTTCTGTACATAATTTATTGTTAAAATATATACTTACTTTCAGTTGGCGATGACTCTGTTGCACGAAGAGATTGCCAGAAATTCTGCGGTAGGCATTTGACGTTACAAAGTATGAATATATGTCGTAACTAGGGTGCCTCCGGATATCCGGTTTCTTTACGGTTGGGGTCCCGAATACCGTAAAACTGCTTTTGACAAGTGGGCATATTTAACATCTTGATGCGTTTACCTTTCTGGGCTAGTAAAGCTGTTAAGTTTTTCAGCTGAAATAGAATGAAAAATCCAAGCTAACAATTAATTTCAATTCAGTAAGCATATACTTTTGTGCGACTCAGTTAATATATACTTTCAACAGTGCTCATATTTGCATGCTATATCCGATTAAAATTCGGTTCTGGTTCCGCAAAAAAATTTTATATCCGGTATCGGTTCCGGTATTCGGTACATTAATGCCCGGTTGCGTCTTTGAGGTAAGCCAAGGCATAAATGAGGAAAATTCCAGGTTGCGCGTTCTAAGCGAAATTGTGTGTTGAGGTATAACAATCGAATTTACTTTAATAATTCATTTTTTAATTTTAATACCTACCCGCCAAATACGATGTACCTCCAAGTAAGTCCTGTCATTACGGGCCTAAACGATAATTACGTTTGGTATGGTGTCATATTTGAAAGTATGCCAAACAAGTGTTAAAGTAAGCTTTTCTCCCGCAGTGGAAAAGCTTAAATATATACTACTAATACGGCGTCCTGCGATACATGGGTCGTATGTAATGGATAGGATTTTTCAATGGTGGAAGAACTACATAGGTGCTGTAAAACTAATGCGGGGTTCACGTTATAACCGGGGCAGCTTGGGAAACGTTTCGTCCCTATTAGACTATTGGGTAACATCTTGTCTGCTTGTAGGCCCCATATCGTATTCAAAAATTTGTATTTTTGTGTGCTACTATCATGAGTTGGTCACCTTTTGTTCTTCAGTAGCATATGATATTCCAGGTATTGTAATGGGTCATCCACGTTATACTGTCTACGCTACTGTAAAAAATTGTCCCCACTTACGAGCCCCTCACTTTGTAGTTGTAGTGTTACTAAATGACATGTCCAAATGTCACCCATATCCTGTATAGACCTTCCGGACAACTCGCATACTCTCCAAACAGCCTATACTTTGTCACATTGCCGTCCATACCCATGCTACACTGTCGATGCGTCATATGAAGGACAACTGTTTTGTCCCGAGTCTGTCAGAACAGACTCTGTTTAGTCATCTAAAGAGTCTGTTTCAAGGGACTCTGTTTTACAGAGTCTGTCTGAAGGGACTATTGTAGAGCTTAATATTGAGTATGCCGCAACCACGGGCGAAAGAAGGGTGCAACTACCGTTGGGCTTGGTGTGCGACGTTAAAGGGTTCCCACTCGCCCGTCCTCCCTTGGGGGACAACAGTGTAGGGTTCCGGAGCTATATACTTACACCCCAGTCGCCGCCCCCCCCCCTCACCGGTCACGACAAAATTTGTTTTCGACAGGGACACCGGGGTTTAACTTTCTGGTATACCAGAGTTATTATCTTCTAACCTGCTCTGCTTGAATGGGGCGGGTCGTTCTCTTACAAGTTATCTTTTACCGGCAAAAACCTTCCTGCCCCCTCTTTTAAAAATTACTGGTTGCAGTTAATTTTTAAGAAAGTAAAATTTTTAGAACACTGCAACGTTTTTAAAACAAGCCCTAGTTACGGGCTGTGGACTGTCAACAAGCTCTTTTTCGGACGTCCCGATGTCAGACACTGTGTCCAGACAGTGTCTAATTTGTCCTTAGTCCCTTCGAAGGGACTACTGCCAAAACGAACTAGCTAGGTACACCTTGTGTAAAGTCTTAACATTGTAAGAACAATGTCGTTTTGTCCAGCCCTTGAAACCAGGGGTGTGGACAATTTTTTACAGTAGCGTAGACAGTATTACGTGGATGACCCATAAGTGAATATCATATGATATATTTTCATATGTCTGCATGCTTGAGGAAACATACCAAAACTGTCCTGTTGAATATCATATGGTACTAGAATTTGAAATTTAAATTCTGAATATCATATGATAATCTTTGTAATTTTGGAATATCATGATATTCGCATAAATGTCTTCAGTATCACGTGACATACCGTCACTTGTACACATTAAACATTTGAAAGCGGTGGTTTGTAACCTAATGTCATATGACATTCGAGTTTTGTCCGTTGACCCGATTTAAGAGCCCGAATTTTCAAACAGTGTCCCGCCTGACCCGGTTATAACGAGAATTCCGAATAATCTTGGTTGTAGATCACAACAAGAAGTGGAATCAAGCACTGCGGCACAATCTCTCCATTTCATTGTCTTGCATTTTGATTCACCAAACGACCATTGTTTTTAGGCAGCTTCATGCAGTTTTGGCTTTGTCGATTCGTTAAACGCATCGCTGAATAACTCCTCTAACGTTTTGGCACCGGCAATCGAAGAATCACAAGATAGATCATTTCGACGGGTGACGTTCGCGACACAACCATTGACGTCAACGCGTATATTTGAAAAACTATCTGTCGATTCGAGCGATAATTGTAGTATTGAGTCACAAGCTAACGGGTATTTGTATGCGGTTCGAAGCGGAAATCAAATTGAACACATTTTTGATACTGAAACTGAATCCAATGAAAAATTAGGTATGTGTCTGTTTTCGCAAAGTAAACATTGTCGGAACACAGTTCCGGTTTTGTTTAGTGCACACAGTGTTCTGTTTACAGTTAATGACTGTAAAAGTAAAAATGTTAATAGTAGGTATAGAGAAATGATTGAAATATTTTCCATTAATACACATTTTGATATGCATGATTCGCGCTCTGCGACCGTTTTAAAACAAGTGTTCGGGGCAACCTATTACGAGTATATCGAAAATTGAAAATTTGCAGTTGGAATGTGGCCACACATACGTGTTGCAATTGTTAAAAAAGGTGCGATATATACTATTTAACGTATGTTACTCTTGGAACCGTTTCGTGTCATCTTTGCATTTATAATACAGTTAGTTTTTAGGCTCTAAGTCCATTACTTTAAGACCTATTGATACGCAGAAGCTTATGTTTAGGCCTAGAAATGTGCCGTGGCTTGTATTACGACAAAATGACATAGGCAAGGTGAAAAATTTTGTTCTAGTCATATTGAGTTAAGCACTGAAGTCGTTGTTCGTTACAAATTTCATTGAACAATTTTAACCCATTCCTATACAAATATCGTTTAATATTTTATCAGTTACCTGTTTTCAAGTTAGTATTTAACACAGGTCTTAGGCGAGTTGTGACGCTTGAGCCCAAAGGATCTGTCACAGTCTACGATGACGATTTTCTACTACGTATACGTGTATTAATTGTAAAACGCTGTGCATTTGAAATTAATTTTTATTTTAGAACACCTCATCTTTTTCGATTCAGACAACGCTTTTAATTCAACGCCACACAGCACTGAATTTCATGATCTCAAAAGCATTTGTGAACTGGAGCAAATCGAAATATTTTATTCATATAAACCGTTTCAACATCAAATTGTTTTAAAAAAATGCACTCCAAGAGTTGGACACGTTTGGCTTCCAATATTTCTAGCGCTAATAATAATTGCGGCAATTTGTTTTGTAATATTTACATTTGTACGATATCGTTTGAGCAAGGACAATAACGAAATAGCTGGCCTGTTGAACACGAATACAGGGAACCTCACGGATGTCACATTTTATTCTGATTGAAAATTTTATTACGATGAAAATGGATACCTACATAAACTAACTTTTTCCACACTTCACAATTTATAATTTCATTCAGTGGCATATAAAAGGGAAAAATTAGAGAGATATGTTTCACGCAAATTTATAAAAAGACCATAAAAACAATTTTATAAGAATACCTTTCTGAATCTTCAACGGTTCAAAATTTTTATCCACGGGAACGACGCTAGGCCGATGCGAACTAAAATCATAGCTAGGTACCTGTTCAATTCGCCAAGTTGAGGCTGTTATTAAAATAAGATTACATGATAACGAATTTTGTACATGCCTTGCACCTTTCGTGGTCATCGGATGATTTTTATTAGGGAGCATACATCGATGGTTTATGTACTCATTGTTGTTATTACGAATTCTTTTTTCTATCTTTGCTGTATCTGTAATTTTGCCTTTTTATGGTGTCTTGTAATTATTTTTCGTTGTTGATTGTATTACGTATACCCTTTCTGATGTTGATTGAGTTGCTGGGATCTTAGTTTAGTATCCCTCTAATTTTTAGCCCTCCTAACTCTATGACTAGATGCTGATTTGAAAAATGATGACTAGAAATCACACCGGGATGCTGACTAGGTTTCGTTGGAATTTGGACCGGATGCTGTTTTCACTCTGACTAGAATACGCCACCCAAGTGATGACTAGATTCCCGACTAAACTTACCACCACAGAATTGACTAGACGCTGTCCGACTAGTATTTTAATTAACAACAAAAGCACCAGTTGTTGCGAATTTCCCTTCCGTAGGATTAAAACTCTTGTCCGCTTTGTAAGTCTAGCGGTATACCCCTCTGAACTGTCGTTGGGGAAGATAGTTTTATCAATGGTTAGATAATTTGTGCAAGAAAACTAACGGAGGACGGACGAAACGAAAGCGGGTATGTCTACAACTGTTTGGCACAAATATGACGTGGCCTTAACGAGCAATGTTTTCTTCTGCCAATGCAACCAATAGGATACTCCAGGGCTGCACGCAAAACTTTCACTAGCTCGGTTACCCGTCCCGGCTCCCCTCTTTTTGATTTTTGATCACTACATATCTAATTTCACAACGATTGTTAACCGCTTGATTTTACAGGATTGAACAGGAAATTTAAAAATGACTCCAGGTGAAGAAGGGGCAAGAAAGTGCCCAAAGCAGCGACAAGGGTAAAGCCCCAGCAAGCAGCTCCGCCGCCCAACCCGAGGACTGGAAAAGCGTCTCCCTGGTCTCACATCAGGCAGTTTAATAGAAAATCCCATACGGTCTGTTTTCCCCCAATTAGGAACACCGCGTTTATATACGTACTGTCATACATATAATCGTGTATGGGTGCAGAGTTATACATATATTGAACTATCTGTTGAACCGGCCCTCGCCCTGTGGCAAGGTTTGAGAGTCCTACTGTTCCACTGGGGTGTTCTGATTCAACCCTTGGCGATTTTGCCTCTAGATATTTTCTTATTGTTCGGTTTCTACAGAATTTGCAGAGGCTATATTAACCATTAAAACTTGTGGTAAAGATTCAGGGGAGAGTTGAGAGGCGCAAGAGATGAAAGAACTTCAAGGCTGACTTGGTTTAGGGAGAGCTAAGTGTGGGGGACGGTCAACCCGTTGTACAACAATGGACTGGTATAGACGTAAGTGCTTACGGCGAGCTCAAGCCAGAATAAGTAAAACCCTAATTCTTGGGTTGGGATTCCAAGCGACTGATACACCGTCTGTTAATCGCGCTTCCCATCCCTCGCGCAATATGGGTTGTCCGTGGTATTACTTCAGAAACTCATAGACGCTGAAACTCTTCAACATGCTCGTTGTGAGCGATAATGGTGTTGTTTTCAAATTTCAGCGTAATTTGGACGACCTCGGGGAAGGGTTTTGAATTTCAAGGCAGAATTTGACCGCCAACTGGGATGCTAGTGGTCACGAGGCATTCACCGACAAGGGGGCTATATGGAGCTCATTGAATAGAGCAATAAAGCCACCCCGAAACTGGTCCGCAAACTAACGGTTCAGGAGTTATGGCCGGTTGAAGGTCGTCCAGTTTTACACACACACGTTACGGATCGGACCCTCCCAAAAATGCGATTTTCACTTTTTCGGGATACGGTAGAAAATTTGGTACCATTCGACAACCCGCATTGCGCTGACCAATAAAACCACACCAAACAGGTGTTGCAAACCAATACTTAGGAAGTTATGGGTCGATCAAGTTTCCTAGGGATCCAAACGTGATATGTCATGAGGTAAATTTTCGAGAGATACGATGTAGACTTGTTCGTGAGATGACTCGGGAAGTGAGACCGTTGGTTTTATTCTGCACTCCAAATTTAGAAAATTGCCGGAATGTGACTCGGAAACTAACACCTCAAGAGTTGTGGGAATTTGAAAATTTTCGAGGTCAGGGATCTAGCGCTCTGGTGGGCTGAATTTTGACACCCTTGATACTGCCCTAATGGTTTTAATGGACTAGTGGCGGCCTGCGCGTATTCGGCGTTTGTAACCCTCAACAGATTTGGCGTATAACTTGGTTGGCAAGATCGGCTTAAATTTTAAAACCTAGTTTAATCTAGCTCTTGACGTGAATACTGGAGCGCGAGGCTTCATGTGCTTAAGTTTAAGCTATCAGAATATAAACAACCATTTCACAGATATTAAATGACGATGGCTTCAGAATTGTTGGTTGCTCAGGGTGATAACTGTCCGCAATGTTACCGTGTATCTTTATAATGTTGGCTTCAGTAAAGGTATTTATGCTCTTATAACTTGTGGATTTTACTATCATAATTTTTTACAAATTTCCTATAATATCCGGTCAAACCCAAAAACGATCTCAGTTCGGTTACCGTCTTTGGTACCCGACACTCTTGCACCTGTTTGACATTATTCTCATCAGGTCGCACCCGTCGGTCGAACACCACACGTCCTAGGAAGCGTACCTCTTTCTGTGCAAACGTACACTTTTTTCCTTTTATAGTCAGTACGGCATCCTGTAACTTTTCAAATACTTTTTCTAAGTTCAACATGTGTTGATTAAAGGACTTCGAAAAGATTATAACATCATCGAGTAAGCACAAGCATATCTCCTTGAGTAAGCCCGAGAACACCATCTGCATCATACTCTGAAAAGTAGCCGGTACTTTGTCAATCCGAACGGCATTACCCGAAACTTAAATCGCCCTTCGTCACAAATGAACGCTGTTTTCTCAATATCCTCCTGTTCAATTTGGATCTGAAAGTAATCCGACTGTAGATCCGCCGTGGTAAAATACTTCGCTCCCCACAACGCATCGATGGTCTCATCGATAAGCGGCAATGGAAAGCTACCCTTATTAGTCACCTCGTTTACTTTAAGAAGAACAACCGAAGATGCCCAAGGGTTTTTTGATGGTTAGAGTACTCCTTCACACAACATTTTCTTAACGCAATTCGTAATTATCTGCCTACTCAAATAAGCTGTACGCCTAATCCGCTGTTGAATTGATGTAAACGTCAGCATTTCCATCATATGTGTCACTATCCCCGTTGAACCCAGAGGGGTATCCTCTCGACCGAACACATCTTGGTTCTGCTGTAGTAATGCCATGAGGATTCTTGTCTGGTTCCTCTCATTATCCTGTTAATTCAACATTACTTTTTCCGGTAACATTATCTCTTCACCCTTCAACGACTCTACTTGTCCCAACAACCAGTTTACAAACTCGTCAGCCTCGTTCAATCCTTGATCAACTTGGTGAGCTGTTACCCACCCCACGTTGGGCAATATTTATTCCAACTAGGGTAATTGTTCCCCTTTTGCTGCTTTAATACTAGCCAGCGACTCTACCTCCTTTACCACGACTGATACCATTTGAACCTGATGAGCCCTGGCCACCACTTCTCGACATAACAATTGCATCGTACTTTCCTCTATGTTAGATACCGGTAGAAAAATACAGTTTGTGAATGTTTCATCAACGCCTTTGGAATCAACAACGACAGAAGGAATCAGTTCCACAGCCGCTACACGACAGACATTAGCTATCACTTATGCTGCCGTACTACTTTCCGTTTCCATTGTCTGTGCTCAATCCTGTATTCTTACCTCTTTAGCTTCCCAAGGCAACCGGTCCTTCTTTTTCGAATCCTGCTGCTCTAACGGTTCTAACTCATTGGCCTGTACCTCCTTAATTGCTTGTTAAATAGTTTTCCCTGTACCGCAGGCGGTTCAACCCTCCTTGGCACAGCTTTCAAGTCCCTCTTCTTAACGATCACTTGATTCTCTTCCTCCTGCAGATTTTCCGTCAACACGGATGACTCGCGTCCCTGGATAACTGTCTGCCAAGTCATTCCTTGTGTCACCAACGGTTCTACTTCTCTTCCGAGCATAAAAGTTAATTGTGCGTTCTTCCGGCCTCAAATTCTCAAACCATTCGTCGGCCATGCTTGCGTTTTACACCATCGTGCGAGTTCGCCACGATAGTACCACTCTGCGTTTTACCATTACTAGCGAACGATTATAGTCTAGGGTATTCTCGAAATCGTTCAACATATCATTCCCGAAAATCAGTGCCGTTTGCATTTCAGGTGCGATACGAATGTGAGACATCTTTGTTGTACCTCCCATTTTCAACAGATACATCAAACACCCTATAGTCTGCTGTGATATCTGATTATTATACGTTCTACATGAAATCTTTAGCGGTTCATTCAGAGGCAAGTCCGCAAAATACTTCTTGTACTCCGACATGTGCACTAACGATACATACGCGCCCGAATCTAATATTCCGGTAATTTGGTAACTCTTTATACTCATTTCAATATAGAGACCTGTAGCGTTTTATGCTGCGGCTCTTTCCACAAATCTTAAACCAGGATTCGTGACCTCCGTTACAGAAACCTTTGGTTCCTCGTGCATCTTCCTGATCCCCCCATTGGGTACTAGATTTTTCCGAGCTTCGGCTGTTGGCAATGCAACACGGCCCCAGCACCTCTTTCGCTCTATGCATTATAATCAGACCCTGCACCTGATTGCTACTAGCCGATGTTATCGGAACTAAAGGTACATTTAATCCAGAAACCGGCAACCCCCTGACCTTTGCTAACCCAGCATTACCCATATTATTCCTTGTTCTATCGATTCAGTGTTAGTTGACCTGGTCGACTTCACTGGACATTCTCTTGCTATGTGGCCCTGTCTTTCGCAGAACGCACACCACCCCTTCTCTCGTAATTTCTTTACCCCAACTGAATCCTATGGCTGCTGATCTGAACGGGCCTTTGCACCTGCCCCCCCCCCCCGATTGTATATTCCCTTGCTTCTGAATATTTGTTCTTGGCCGAGTTTTTTGTTGCTCCGCTGATTTCCCGAGCCCGATGCTTGATTTAGCTGATTGTTCCCTGTATTATTCTGCTGCTCCATTTCCTTCACTTCTGCCTTGTCCGTTTTCTCTTTTTCTCTCCAGTTCAATGTCCTGTCCGCTTCTAGTTCCCTTTGCAACTTGAGGGCGCGACGTTTTAAGTCCTCAAATGATTCTGCACTACACTGTTGCAGCAGCTGTTTCAATTCCGTACGACAGTGGGAAATTGAAAAATCCTAATCAGTGCAATTATTTGCTTTCAACTGCTCCGCCCTGCGAATAGGAAAGCGATTAAATGTTAACTTAGTTCTGTGAGTCGCGTTGAAAAATTCTCTAAAGATAGGAATACAGAGTCAAAAAATAGAAAATTATTTAAAGTTTTCACCACTGGATCCCACTCGCACACCCAAACCCAATATTCTAACAATGTTCCGAGCGGGCATGTAGCCAAGTGCGGAGGACAGGGGTCTCGCCCCTCCTGGAAAAATCTTGGCCCCTATGTAAACACGGATTGCTCCCCAGTAAATCAGCATTATTTTGTGGTACCAGAAGCGTGATAAAAACCAATGTTTCGGGGTTTCCGCGATGTTTGTTCGCTGATGTGCAATTAGTTTACTAAGCTTAGAATTAAAATTTTTTTATGTTTTTCCGTTTTTTCCACTAAATTGAAAAAAAACGGAAAAAACCTGGCACCGGATATCCAGTAAAGAACACGTGATGATAACTTGCTGCAGCTGCACACACTATATAGCTGTCATATACCTAAAAAGCGCATGTGCCAGCTAAGGTGGGCGCAGCAAAAACAGCAGGTAAGATTTGTAGGTGCGCAAACACACAATTAGTCAAAAACTTTGAACGGTCTGAAAGCCGATAAAATAATATGTCCGTACAGTTTACCACAAGTTGATTTGACGATCGGCAAGCAATATTGTCAGGGGCACTATTTTCTTCGTGACGCGCTCTCAGCACCAAATTTTTAGACTCCAAAAAATTGTGTTTTGGCATTATCATTATCGTTGCTATTGTACTATTATTATTGTTGTTGTTATTGTTATTATCATTATTATTATTATTATTATTGTCGTTACTGTTGTCATCATTGTTGATGCTATGCCGAAATTGATATAAATACTTTTTATGTTGTTTTTTTGTGTTCCATGATCCCCATTCAGTTTTCGTTACTGGCTACCAAAATCACCCTTTTTAGCTTGCGCTGCGTGTGATTCACGTAATTTTTGCGCAACAAGTTTTCCGTTGATTTTAGAGGTCTGACTACATAATATGCGACTAGCGAAAATGTGACTAGATGTTGAAATGATTATTTGGAAACGCTACTATGAGGGTCTCTTAATCATTATTTTTTGGTCCAGTTATTTGACACCGTTCTGTTATATCGTTGTGTCGTGTATTTACTTGCGTATGTATTGATACCCGGTTTCGGGCCGTACCGCCCGTTGCCGAGATCCTCAAAGAACGCTTCTCCTCCATTCTCTGCCCCCTGTGGTTTATCTATACGTATTGCATATACCCCTACGTGTTGTCCATGTCTTTTGAATGCCATGCATAACCTTGTTGATAGAAAAATTACAGCAAAGCTTGCAACAACAACAACCAGTGGCAACAGCAACCAGCAACAACAACGACAACAGCAACAAGCAACAACAGCGACCACAACAACTATCAACAACAGCAACAAGCAACAACAGCGACCACAACAACTATCAACAACAGCAGCAACAACAACACTAACAACTGTAGCTGCAGTAACGCCAACTGCTGCTACAACAACAACAACCGCAGAAGCAACAACAACAACAGCAACAAAGGCAACACCAGCAGCAGCCGCAACATCGGCAGCAACGACAACAACAAAAACAACAGCAACAACCGCAACACCAGCAACGCCAACAACCCCAACAACAAACCAGCTGCAGACCCAACCTGCCCTCTACAACAACAACAACATCATCAACAACACTTACAACAACTACAACAGGAACATGGCCGACTTCAGCGGATACAATAACGCCGAAGATGGGGCCGATGAAGGCTTTAGCGAAGAAAGCCAATCGCAACATCGCCCCGAGGCCTACGGCGACGGCTCCGTTCCTGAGTTCCCCCTGAGCCCCTGCTTCGGTCCCCCTGCCCCCCGCGACGACACGCGCCCTGCCCTCCGTGTGCCCGCGATTCCCGGCACCTCGCAGGTCCTCAGCCTGCTCTTCGTGGGTTTGGCTTTCCAAACCCTGCTTGGCGCGGCCTGGCGCATGATCCAGGCCCTTGGCGCGGCGTGGCACCACATTCGCCACGATCAAATGGCCACCGACAGCTGGATGATGGCGTCGGCGTCCGAATGCCGAGAGTTCGTCTGCATCGGGCTCCCGCCTCCCCGTGACACGCTCCATATTATTGGACGTGAAACAACGTTAGAGCCGCTTGTGTACGCTCTAACGTACCACAAGTTCGCCGCTCCGGGGATGCGGGACCACCTCCGCGGGATCTCGGATCACCAGGTCCTTTATTCTGACCCCTGGGATCCCGCGCTCGGCATCGGCGAAGACGTCGACGGGGTCCAGAATAACCTGGAGCTCGTCACGCGCTACAACAACATCGCAGGCCGCACCATCGAGGACCTCGCGCGGCATTACGACCATGGGCGCCAATACTACCGGCGCCACATAATCGTCGGTGACGAGTCAGCCTTCCCACTTTGGGCTGACTACTACGGCCACCCGGATGTCGCAGTCATCGCGTTCCCGGGGGCCGACATCCCGACATTATGCCGGATCGCACGTTTGGTAGCCACGCCACTGGTGGTTCGCATTACGATCTGCGGTGGCTACCATTCGGTGTTCTCATGGACAGGGCGCGACACCGACCCGCGGCTCGATGATGAGTACCACTACGAGCAGTCGGGGACGTTAAATGGTAGGCCATTCGAACAACTTCTGGCCGAATACCAAAACCCCGACGCCGTAGCGCGTGCGGTACACACGCACGTCGCGGAGCTCGCTCGCGAATTCCGAAACGGACCGCGGGTCTCCCTCCTCCCGTTGATGCCCCTCAGCGATCTCACCAACACCGCTCGTGTGGTGGTCGAAAGTTATGCGGCGACGATCGGGTTTTATTCAATCAAAGCCCCGTACTTCTATCATCGCTACATAACCCACCACTATCACAACACACCCAAACACGAGCTCGCTGAGCGCTATCAGCTCACCGCGGGACCGTTGTTCTTCAAGCAGCTGGTTCAACAACTGCGGCCGATGCTGGAAGCCCCATTCCACCGGGACCTCCGACAACGACATCTACCTCCGTCTCTCCCGCCAGCCGACCCGCCGACCCTCCCAGAAGATCTTCCTCTGGCCCCGATGCAACTCACAAGGACTGAACGGGCAGAGGAACTGGAGAGGCGCCGTAGGGAAGAGGCTGATTCGCCAAGAGAAGGTGACTACGAGGACACTGAAGACCTCTTGGCGATACTGGAGGCGCAGGGAATCGAGGTCCCGGCCACTGGACTCGTGCGGGCGAGACTGTTGCAGGCCGCCAGGGAGTTGCTGTGACACTGCGGACTACAAACATTAATGACCAGGGATCCCAAGAGACTACTCTGTCTTCTGCCTCTCGGCAGCTGAAAGAACCTACGGGTCGAGGTACTTTCAGTTTGGGATACCCTCCATTCGCTTATCGCGCTGACACTGTAGGACCACCCACATGTTAATTTTCGGCCCAAGACAATTAGGCTAGGCCTAAAGAATTTTATGTTTAGCACGCAGTGTGAACTTCAACACTGTGTTTCCCTTCCCCCAGAGCTAGGCTCGAGTCTAGCAACAGTGTCAGTGCCTTGGACTTGACTCACGCAGCACAGGCGCAAGGACGTACCGTTCAGGAGATAAGGGTTGACACAAACCGCTAAATCTAAAAATCCAAGAGAAGGAGAGAGGCGTCGTTTAGGGAAGCACTGTTCTTGGGAGACGCTAACGCTCATATATAGGAAATAGAGCAACGCTAAAATAAAGAAATTTTAACGTGTCGCGTCGTTTAGGGAAGCACTGTTCTTGGGAGACGCTAACGCTCATATATAGGAAATAGAGCAACGCTAAAATAAAGAAATTTTAACGTGTCGGAAGCCCAAACTTGAACGGATTACGCCCCTGTAACCCAGCTCAAAATTGTACGATATTTCACAGACTGCGATAGGACGCTTCAAAAGCTGGGTGTAGCCTGTGTCTGCGAAATATGCACTATTTTACCGGATGCGACCATTGGCACATTGGGGCAGATTTATAGTAGGCCGGGCCATAGAAAACTCGCTGCTTTTGAATTAGGTAAATTCGATACATTTTCATAATCAGAAACAACCGCCCACGCCACCGCCGGATTATTGGCAACTATAATGAAGCTCCATGTGCATACATATTATTATAGCTGTTGTTGCCCGACTTTTGTTGCTCAAAGCCCGCACGGGTAAATTATATACGGGTATACGCTGATTTACAGTTGGCAGGGCCCTAGAACACGCTGTTTGGAATCAAGCTTCAATTTACTGGTGCTTACGCGTAAGGGAACAACTGCCCAACGCCAGAGCCGGATCATTGGCGACTGTAATGAAGCGTATCTTATGCGGGTGAACCACTTCGGGTAGCTCCTTGGAGCTTATATATATTTGTTTTGCTGTTTCCGTTGAATCGTTGCCGCTCACGTTTGGACAAAAAGTTAACTTCAAAAAACAGGCAGAACGCATTGTTTCAAAACACGGGAGCGTGGATGCACTAGCTATAAACCCATTAGGTATAAGGGCTAGCACAAAATATCCAAATTAAAATGCTATGAGGTGTCAGGGGCACTATTTTCTTCGTGACGCGCTCTCAGCACCAAATTCTTAGACTCCAAAAATTGTGTTTTGGCATTATCATTATCGTTGCTATTGTACTATTATTATAATTGTTGTTGTTATTGTTATTATCATTATTATTATTATTGTCGTTACGGCTGTCATCATTGTTGATGCTATGCCGAAATTGATATAAATACTTTTTATGTTGTTTTTTTTGTGTTCCATGATCCCCATTCAGTTTTCGTTACTGGCTACCAAAATCACCCTTTTTAGCTTGCGCTGCGCGCGATTCCCGTAATTTTTGCGCAACAAGTTTTCCGTTGATTTTAGAGGTCTGACTACATAATATGCGACTAGCGAAAATGTGACTAGATGTTGAAATGATTATTTGGAAGCGCTACTATGAGGGTCTCTTAATCATTATTTTTTGGTCCAGTTATTTGACACCGTTCTGTTATATCGTTGTGTCGTGTATTTACTTGCGTATGTATTGATTTTGATTGTCTTTGCCCCTTAGTAAGGTCAGCTGTTTGTGTGGAGTAGGAGTTTGTTTAAATTTCAACCGAATTTGTCGAGGGAGCCTATTCTGCTCCAGAGAACTCGTTTTTTATGCTCGTCTCGAATTTGTTAGGGGTTTCCGAAAATTTCACTAGTATACGTAAATTGCAGGCTTGAGTGACTAGATTTTCGTGACTAGAGAGATGCGTTATCTATTTGTCGACTGTTAACTACTCACTGGATATTGTTACTTAAGAGATTGACTGAGGAGGGTAACTAGTTTAGAAGAAACTACAAAATCACTGTGAGTACATTCTTCGGAACCCGCTAAGGGATAACGGGGGCAACCCTTCCTGAGGGACACCACGTTTCTTGCAATAGGGCGCCCGAATTGGGAGGACCTGGCTGTCTTATGTTTAACATTTTCGTGAACCTTACGTATTCTTGTATATAATTATGTATATGTTTGTTATGCCATGAAGTTTTTTATGTATTAGTTAGTATGTCACCTAGCAGGCTATGTAGTAAGGAGACCCTGACCCAGGGTTTGTATCGCCCCTTGATATGTTTTCCCCTCCCCGTCCAGTGGACGACCCGTAGACACGTTTCGCAATTCGAAATGCATTTGCCGTTAAATTTATAGGTGGGGATTTACTTGTGCCTGTATGCGGAAGGGAGGGGTTTCCTTGGTATCATCCTGTAACTATGAGCACTTTATGCCTCTCTGTTTGGCCCTTCCCTGTCCGCCGTCTCTTTTCGAACTCCCAAAATAAGTCATGTTACTTGCACGATTTGACTAGCGTTTGTTGACTAGAACTTGCTGACTAGAAATGACTAGTTATCACACTGCTGACACGGTGTTTTGTATATTTGCTCTTAGGATTACTCATAAGGAAAATTTGCAGTAGGATTTTGAGACTTGAGAATAACTGAACACGTCCGTACTAGAAACCTACCCGGGGATGAGAAAATGGCCCAAATGCTAACTCCGGGGACCTCAGACGTATGGCTAGGTATCTAGTTCCAAATCTTGCGAACTCAAGATTTTAGATGGATCATAGGGGCCCCGTTTTTACCTACGCTTAATTTTATTGACAGTTGGATCCAGCCCCTATGCCTACCGGAACCCGACTAGTCTTAACTGACCACACTGCAGTGACTAGAAATACTCTCGCGCACTGCGCGTCACATTGCTTAGATTTTGATAATTACAGGCGTTGAAAAGGGATATTCTGAAGGGAAGAAAGAGGGGGTTGTGAGCCCGAACATTCAGAAATGGTTAGGTGTGGCTATTCAGCTTATCAGATTGACTTGAATGTTACTAGTGTATCGCTGGCTTAACTAAATACCAAATGCTCCAGCTCACGCCCAACGTGCGATCCGTACCCCTTTGGCCAGGAAGCATTAAATGAAAACTTATTTTACAGCAGGCAGAAAATTGCATACCGGTGCGGAAAATTACCAGTAGAAATAAAGGGGGGGATAGACCTATCCAGTCCGGTACCCTGCGATTCCCCAAACGTGCCGTATTCCAGTATCACAGCGAATTTAGAGCTTTTCCTGGATGTATGCTAAAAGGCAAGCAATTCTAAGGACATTCACGTGCGTCCCCTGGTATGCTAACAGCCGCCTGAAACGTACTGAACATATATCTTGAAATTTCCTTGCATGTGTATGAGGGTGTATACGCGGTAAAATGCAAAAGCAGAAACTACATCTTGGATGGGGAGCCGCGAGATGTTTGCACAAGGGGCGGCGGTTTTCTTCAGAGAGGCAAGGGTGTGTTGTGCACCGTAGGGAGAGAAAGAAGGAGACTGTCTGTAATGACAGTTTAAATTTTCAAATTTTGAATTTTCAGTTAAGCAACGCCTCGCTTCAGCCTAAGAGGGGTGGTCAGAATAGGATTGGGGGTTAGAAGTGTTTCTAGGCTCAGGACAAGTGATGGGGTACGAGGTTGGTTTTAGGCATAGAGGGATTTCTAGTAAGCTGCGATTCTTTGTGTTTTTAAGATGGTTGATGTTTTAGGGAGGGTGATTGTTGTTTTGTATATTTCAGGTCCGGATGCTGGCGTTCTCCCAGGTTCGGTACGCCGGATCGGCTGAGTAGGCCGTCCCGGCTGCCGTTTCAGGCCAACCAACATTTTGCGACAAATTTTGGAATTTTGTGGGCACTAAATTTTGAAATATTATTATAACTTGGGGCTCCCGGAATTTGAAAACCGGTTCCAATTATCTTGGACCCGTTGTCTTAGCCGAGAAAGCCGCTCCGAACCTGCGCTATAAGTGGACATCTGAAGTTAAGGGGAAATTTAGGTTATATATAATGGTTGCGGATAGGAATTTTTAGGTAAATGCTAATTTTCGTTTCCTAATGTAAAGCGCGGAGGCCGGTATTTGATAATTTTTTCGTATCGCATTTGGCCAAGAAAATCATCCCATTTATAACCCGCAAGGCAGCAGTTAAAAACTATAGGCGTTTGAAAATTTCGAAATTTTGTGTATACCCGTTCAGAGGCCCGGGTCCGAAAAATGCGATTTTCACTTTTCTGAGATCAGTCGTCAAAATTAGTACCGTTCGACTCAGTTCGTTAAGCTGATCAAGAAAACCACCCCGAACCCTATCCGCAAAACAGCTGTTAGGAAGTTACAGGCTCTTGAAGTTTTTTAGATTTAACGTGTACACGCTTTTACGGATCCCGGTCCAAAAATGCGATTTTCCCTTTTCCGGCATTTAGTGCTAAAATTAGTATCAATCGATTCAGCTCATCGAGCTGGTTAAGAAAACCACCCCAAGCCCTGTCCGCAAATCCATGCATAAGGAGTTATGGTCAATCAAAGCTTTTTAAGATTTTACGTGTGTACGCTTTACGGTTCGGATCCTGAAAAATGCGATTTTCACTTTTTCACGATCCACCATAAAAATAGGTACCGTTCGACTCCGCGCATCGCGCTGAGTAAGAAAACCACCCCAAACAAGGTTCGCGAATCAAAACTTAAAAAGTTATGATCATTTGAAACTTTTGGTAATTTACATGTACACACCTTTACGGATCGGATCCCGAAAAACGCGATTTCAACTTTTTCGAGCTACTGGGTTAAACTTGATATCATTCGATTCGGCTAGCTGAGTAGAGCAAGAAAACTACCCCGAACAGTGTCCACAAATGAATATTTCAAAAGTTATGGTCCGTTGAGAATTCTGAAAATTCGCATGTTTATGCTTTTCGGAGCGGACTTTTAAAAACGCGATTTGCACTTTCACAGGACCGAACGTTAAAAGTGGTACCGTTGTTTTGTAGGGAGGTATGAGTGAACTCCGCCAAAACTTTCTGGCCCTTGCACCATGTTGCATTCCTGTGTTCAGACTCCGGATATGGGTAATCCTGATCAACCCCCTCATAACTTCTCACATGGAAATTTTGTGTTAACTTCCCCAGCCAATCACAGGCTTTTAAAAATCTATTTGACGATCGCGTCGCATTGGTTAATTTGCACTCCGAAATTCTGACCAATAGAATGGGCGTACAGTGTCTGTTTTCGGGGTGCGTTGATTGGTTGAAATTGGGGCCTCGCGCACTATATAAGACCGATGCACAGGCTGAACATTCAGTTCAGTTTGATATTTTTCGGTTTTTCGCTCGCGTGCTCGAGCCGCGACAGCAAACCGATCTCTCTGCACACAGAGGCGACTTAGTGTGCACGAGAGTTTCGGGGCGCTGAAGCAAAAAGGGGGGTTATGCGCGTTTCGCGCAGGGGTAAAATTTCGTAAGAACTTTAAGGGGGGGCCCGGTTAGAATTTTCTGGCTACACGAAGGGGGTGTGGTTAAATTTTTGGCCTAGAATTTTGCCTGTCCTTGGCGACAACGCTGGTGTAAGATTTTTGGTACAAATTTCAGGGGGGAAAAGTTATAAATCAAGAAAACCTGCAAGGAGGTGCCTTTTTAAACAATGAATGCAGAAAAATAGGCACATCTAGGAATAAACTAGACACTCGCAGGCTTGATTGTCAGCACGGTAGGGAGGCCATTACAGCCTGATGCTAAGCATCTAGGAAATGACAACCAAAAGAGCTAAGGCCTTACCGTCCAGGAAATTTTAGTGTACCCCGTGATTTGAGGCGATTCTAGCCAGGCCCCAGGAAACTACGCATTAATACTTGGTCACCCGTTTGACAATCAAACTGCTGAATGTGCGGCCTGTGAAAAATCACGCTTAAGTCTAGGGAAAATGTAGTGCCCTCGGAAACAGACACAGTGTTAAGGAATATATCTAAACAAAGTCTCTCAAGAAACCACTTAAATTTTCAGTACGCACATAGCGGGATTCTTGTAGTACATCAACACCCCCTAACACCTTTATAGGATCTTAAGGTGAACGTGCAGCTTTTCTGAAAACTATTAAGGTAACGATGGTGAGCTTGTCTGGAATGCCCACACAATGAGTGCGAATTCTGAGCTTAGGCTTAAGCAAAACATGGAGCCTAAATTGGAGTTAAACCGGCTTACCTGAAGGCTCCATACTACTAATCAAGCTCACCATCACGAGACATAGAACACATCTCAAGTAGCGATTTATAACTATAAGCTACGGTAAATAGTTGTAAGGTAGTTGATATGTGGTAAGAAACCAGGAACACAGAGGAATTTCGCAACTCATTTATCGCGCTTTTTTTAGCAGTTATTCTTAAACTAATTTCAATTCTAATTGAAATCAAGTAATTAGGCACGCGACTGAACTTTGTTAAGCCCGATCTTAGGATTAAGGTATTTTAAGTCAATGATTTACGTATGTATAAAATGTACAAACTCATATTAAACCAAAACTTTAAACTTTGTTCAATCCTGAACCCAGAGCGCTAAACAGATTCCTGGCCTGAGAGCCATGGCTAAAAATTGAAATTGACTACAGAGCTAAGAGAGACTCGAGCTTTCGAATGATTATGAAAATTTCACGACTAACAGAGTCTCAGAAAAAATGAATAAATAGCCCTGGTTCGAATCAGTGGCAAGAAAATCAATTAAAAACCCCAAAGGCAAGGATCGATCCGCCTTTCTATTAAAACGGTCTATGACCAAGTAAAACAAAATCCGGTTGAACCAACCAATTTCTAAGACTAAGACTACTCTTAAGCCATACCCATGACCGAGTGTCATTAAGCCTAACCATGAGAAAAAGTTGTGAGCACACAGTTGTACTAAAATTCACGGAGAAAAAGCTAATTGTTACTGGCGCGACCTACTTACACGCACTCGGGGGTTCGTTAGAGCTTAGAGCATAGGCAGGCTTAGGCGTACGACGATATTGGGTTTTTGTGACTCTCAAAACCTGATATCACGCCGGGGGACCGTCATCCTCTAGGCAAGTAGCTTACTTTGGCAGATCCACGGCCTCGAACACCGTGAGAGTATCATCTCGGATTCGTCCGCAGGGATACTCGTTGATCGTACCCGTAACAATATGTTTACTAATCAGGGCTCTTGTACACTTTCCTTGCAGTTTCTTAAAATTTAAAATTTAGTGCAAAATTTCAACCTTGTGATTTAGGTGGACCATCACATTCGGTTGCTACTTTCAGTTGGAATTTCAATCGGACAATTTCAACGTTGCGACTTGGGTGGCGCATCAAAATAATGTCTAGCAACTCTCATCCTGACCTTTTTATTTAAACTTTGAGTTGCAAAATTTTAATCTTTTTGAGCACAATATCACATACTGAAATTTTAATCTGTAAATTAAATTTTCGATAAGAGGGACAATATCATTAAATTGCTAATAGTTATGTTTGTCTTTCAATTTCCACTTTGGTAATTGAAGTGTCAAGGCAAAGTGGAAATTGTAATTGAAAAATGGCGCAATTTCCCACTGCCCTTGTTTTAAAAATTGCTAGTGGTAAATTGAAAATCAAATAATCATCAATTAACTACATGAGTTTGCAAAATCAATAGCTGTGGGAAATTAAAACAGTTTTGGAATTTAATTTTCTTTTTGAAGCGTTTGTCAAAACCGTACATGGGATTGATTGGCTGCGTCAATTTTCCACACAGCGAGCACACGATTTGACCAAGTCCTCTGAGCCCTATGGTCCATACCGCTCTTCCAATATAACCCATACCGCTCTTCCAATATATCCAGATACTGATCCGCTAATCCCTTTACATGGTTTCGAAACCGATTCAATTTCGATTCCATGTCCTACATTTTAGCCGTCTGCGTAACCCGTTCGTATTTCCAATACCATATTCCAAAGTCCGATCTCGCTTCAAAACGCAGTAACGGCAGCTTTTGCGGCATTTTACCACAACTTGCGGACCGCCCTGATCAGCGAACACCAAACCTTGTGGAGCCCCAACTTGTAGAGATGTGGATATGTCCATCATCTCGAGTAGGTCCGAAAACTTAGTATGTGACATCGGGGAAACACCGAATTCTGGTGTGAGATGTTTTTCTGCACAGTATAGGGTGAGTTAGTCAGAAAAGGGCGGGTGGACTCTGGAAGCGTCGCCACTGATCGGTGGAATCGCTATCCGGTAAACCCAGAGTTCGAAGGGTGCAGAACTTGAAGGTTCTAGATCGAGGGACTTGCTTGCGGCGTCGGACATGCAGTTATGAATAAGGTAAAATCGGGATAACTCAATAAATCTGGCGGAGCGAGTATTTTGGTGTGCTTGGCCTGGAATATTGTTAAAACAGATACAATTGACTTAATTTAGTCACTTTTTATTCAGTTTACTGTGTTTTGAGTACTTTTGGTGATGTTTTAGTTGGCTAAAATTATTGAACTTACTAGGAAAATAGTTAGTCAACTCTAAAATCGAAGAATGTGCGTGAAGGGGTTTAAATACGTTATGAAAAGTTTTGCCCAAGCTCGATTCAGCTTGGACAGGGCAGATTTGTCCGGGTTTACCTCAAATCGTGTAAAATTGGTATGAAACTATCCAGGAAAATGTATGTGACTGACAATGAATTTGAAAATGTAACTGTCGGCTGCTGAATAAGATATTTCTTCTTATCAGTGCACTTTTGTTAGTTTTATAATGCGGCGTTTTGATTTTATATGTTATTCAAGATTTTATGCATAGTAGTAGTGGATTTGTGCGTCAGTAATTTTGTATACGGTGTTATGGGTTATCCACGTTATACTGTCTACGCTACTGTAAAAAATTATCCCCACGTACGAGCCCCTAAGTCTGTAATTTTATTGTTTCCAAATTACATGTCCAAATGTCACTCATGTCCTGTATAGACCCTGCTGACAACTCGCACTCTCTCTAAACGACCTATGCTTGGTCACGTTGCCGTCTATACCCATGCTTAATTGTCAATACGTTATTTAAAAAACAACTGTTTTGTCCAGAGTCTGTCAGAAGGGACTCAGAATATTTTATAACACAAAATTTGTCGGAAGGAACTTTGATTTGCAATTATACAGGGTCTGTTCGAAGGAACTCGTATTGTCAGACACTGTGTCCAGACAGTGTCTACATTGTCTTTAGTCCCTTCGAAGGACCTGCTTTCAAAACCCACTATCTAGTTACACCTTCTGTGAAGTCCTTATAGCTTAAGGACATTGTCATTTTGTCCCGCCCTTAAAACCAGGTGGGTGGACAATTTTTTACATGGGTAAAGAGTTCTAAATGGGAATTTGTGTGTGATTGTTGGGTTTGGTTTTCACATATGTTTAGTTTTTCTTCAACTTTATGATTTTCAATTAGAGTACAAATTAGTAATAAATAGTTCTTAATTTAAAAATAGCTTGTTTGAATCTGCCCGGCAGCGAATGGTAATTTTCGAACTGGTCAGAAGTTTATGATCTAATTTATGTGTTTCCTTTTCGATTACTTTTGAAATGCTTTCAAATTTAGCGGTTGAGCAAGCCCACTCGCAATCGCGAGGATGGTCCTCGGCGACTAGCATTGATTTTTGTGATTGGATAATTTTGCAACATCCATGCTGGGCAGGTTTAAGCTCCGATAGGCCTGACTTGCAGTCGTTAGCGATTCCTACGTTTTCAACACCAGAAATAATTGTAAGTGTATTTGACAAAGTATTTGTGTGTAACCTAATTGTCGGATTCTCCGAATCTACTGGTTTTAACCCAATTGCATTCAGGATGATATTTTAATGTCTATGTGATAAAATATCTAGTGAACGTATAATTATGGCTCAAAAAGGTGATCAAAGGAAATCGGCTAAGTCTTTACGATCGCTGGGGGCGGACATACGTGCCACGTTTTCAACCTCTTCAGATCTCAATCTTGATACAGAGGAGTTTCGTTCCTTTAGCTCCGGTGTACTGCAGGCGATCGATCTGCCGGCCGAAATTGGCTAGCGCACCTAGCGGTGAGCAAGAAACAGATAAGTTAATTGTTCAGTTAATTTTGGTTACGCAGTCCTTGAGTCTAACAATCTTATATCAAATTATCGTTTTGATATTTTGTTGGCTACTTTGGTTCAGGCGTGCATTACTTTTACTGTACATTTTTCTGCCATAAAAGGCTGTATATTTTTAACTTTTACATCTTTTTAATAAAGTGTTCACGAGGATGTGAAATTCCTGTAAGCTTTTCTAGACAGTCCTTGAAATTTATATTGTATAATTAACCCACATTTTTGAGTAATCTTCCTGAATGATTAATAATTTAGGGTGTTTGAGTAGCCTGGGCTGATCAGCCCCAGGCTAGGTAAATGAACGTATAACTGGCGATATATCGTCTAATGCGCGTACTCTAGTCTGTATTTTTAGTCAAGTAATTTTTAAGTAGATCTGTGTTAGTATATCATGCTTACGCCTTAGTTTAGTTAGTATCCTAGTTTTAGTTAGTATCTCCTTCGGGGCGATGCGTGGCTCATCGTTAAATAGCCAGACGAGTTCGCCAGGTATCCGGTCATTCACATGGTGTT
Source organism: Enoplolaimus lenunculus (assembly GCA_030248215.1). NCBI lineage: Eukaryota > Metazoa > Nematoda > Enoplea > Enoplida > Thoracostomopsidae > Enoplolaimus > Enoplolaimus lenunculus. The sequence continues at coordinate 28,669 of JASANG010003159.1, forward strand.
TTATGTGCAAGTCGCTATCGCGGCCCATTTTACCGGCCCGGTTCCGTAGACGACCCCCATTTTTCGCTTTGTAGCAGTGCGTGTTATTCATTGGCCCGTGTAAGCCCACATCATCACCCCAAAAGTTGTCGCGGCGTATCCTCCTACGGAACCGGCCCCGCGGCTTGGCCGCCTACTAAAGGCGGCTCGGATGTGGCTGATCCTCTCATAAGGGCGTACCTTGTGAGGGTGATCACTCGGGGTCAAGGGACATCCGCCGGGGAACCTGGCCGTCTGTCGTGACGCCTGCTGGATGGGAACCCGTGAGCGGGATCCACGTCGGCGGGTTTCCTGAAGGTGGGTAAGACGGTCACTGCCCGTCGCAGGTTCGGACTCGGTTTGTTTGCTCTTGCTGCCTGCACACTGGGCCTTATGGATTTCGTGATTACCTCCAAGGATGTCGGCCCAAGATGGACCCACTCCGGACATGGGAGACCTCTCTTCCTGGTTAAAGGCTACCATCTAGTGAAGTTAAAGGAGCTGAGATCTAAATTCCACCTTTAACTTTACACATCTGCCTAGTTGCCGATTACCTGCGCCACCCGTGTCCCGGCAAAACCTGTCATGCGTAATGTCTGCATGTTCGGTTCCTGCCAACTTGCATTCGCCTGAGTCGCTGCATCGGGTTGAGTTTGGTACGCGCGGTACAGATTTCCCGCTACCTGTTGACTCAACACCGGTTGACTCAACTGCCGTTGTCCCATATGGGTATGGTATGGTATCACCCCTCCCCTATGTCCCTCCTGGTTCAACTGATGCTGGTGCATCGGACATGAGCGATTTTGTATCCCGCCCCCTGCGTCTGATCGACCTAAAGATATCCTCCCATTACCGGTTGAAAACCCATCTCACCCTTGTTTGCCACATAACCAGCTCTGACCGATCTATGACTTTTTGTAGTTTCCGGCCACTGATTCATTTCGACATCCATCTTGCTCCACCACTTTTCAAAATTTTCACCCCGCATTGATTTATTTTAATTTCGAAAATTCGAGTTCACTCGTTATTTCATTATCCTCTTCTTCTGATTCCTGGACAGAGTTAGCTGTCGACCGCGACTGTGGCATCTCGAGCTGCAGTGACAATACAAATAGTGTTTTGGTGGTAATCCATTCGGAGAGAGTAGGGACAATGTGGACACTGTTTGGACACAATGTCTGACAATAAGAGTTCGTTCGTGCAAGCTTTCTGTATAATCGCAATCACTAAACTAATCTACGACGATTCGTCGCCTGTGAGCTTGTCGCCCGACATATCGTCGCCCGATATCTCGTTGTCCCCGTCAACTTGTCGCTCCGACAACTAGTCGACCCGCATAAGTCGTTGCTCCGACAATTCGCCGACTCCGACAACTTGCCTCCCCGACAACTCGTCGATCCCGACAGCGTGTCGCCTAGAGAACTCGTCGGTTCGACCAGTTGTGCCCATTGGCAGGCGACAATTTGTCGGTTCTTAGAGTTGTATGGCGGCAAGTTGCAGGGTCGACGAGTCGTCGGGGCGAAATGTTGTTAGGGTCGGTGAGTTGTCGAGCGACGCGTATCAGGGTGATGAGTTGTCAGGGTTGACGAGTTATCGAGACGACGAGTTGTCGGGATTGATGAGTTGTCGAGGCGACAAACTATCGTATCTACCGGTAGGCGACAAGCTGTTTGGTTGATGAGTTGTCGGGGACGATGAAATGTCGGTCTACGAATTGTCGGTCGACGACTACTTAATGATTGTCATACTTTGCTAAACAGAGTCCCATTATAAACAGACTTTGTGTTATGTAAAAAGGGAGACCCATCTGACAGACTCAGGACAAAACAGCTGTCTTTTCTATGACGTATTGACAAAAAGGCACGAGTATAAATGTAACGAAATATACGCCGTTCAGATGGTCTGCCAGTTGTCTGGTTGGTGTTGACTGAATGTGGGTGACTTTTTCTGGATAACGAATTTTCAAACACTGTATTTACCAAATTAGAGACTCACATGTGGGTATAGTTTTTGTACAGTCGCGTACGGGCAGGAAAAGGTGGATGGCCCATTATTTTACTGCACAATTTTATCTTCCGGAAACTTTCGGAAAAACTTGTTGACAAGCAGCAACGGTATTCTTCTACTTGGGTAGCACAGCTGGAATATTTAACAAATTTTTACTGACTACAAAAATAGGGGTGGGTAAATGTAGATCGCGGGTATTAAAGATGCAAACTATATGTTATCCGTTATAGAGACACATCGTGTCTCGGCTGCGTTATGCAGGGTTCACGTTATAACTGGGCAGTCGGGTTACGTTTTGTCACATGTTGATTCGACATCAACATAAGATTTTGTTACCATCATATGATATGGACAGACAAATGTCGAATATCATGTGATATTGCTATACAAAGCACGGGTATTCAGGTTATCTGAGCATACAAGTGTTGGAATGTCTCGTGACATAATCAAACACATTGTTGAATATAATGTGAGATTCCAAATTGACAGTATATATGATGTGATATTCAACAAGACGGATTTGGAGTATCATATGATATTCCATTATGTAGTTTAAGAGTGTATCATAAGACAATCGCCAAAATTTTGAATATTCCATCCCAAATTCGAATTTCCCTGGTAAAATTTGAATTTTCCCGCCAAATTTTGAATTTTTGCGCCAAAATTTAAATTTCCCGCCAAAATTTGTATTTCCTACAAGATTTGAATTTCCTGCCAAAATTTGAGTTTTCCCGCGTAAATTTGAATTTGGCGCCAAAATTTGAATTTCCCGCCAAAATTTGAATTTTCCCGCCAAAATTTAACTTTTCCTGGCATAATTGAAATTTCCCGCCATAATATTTATTTACATTGTCTTGTAATATTATATAAAACTAACGGCTCATGTTGATTAGTATCATATAATATTCCAAACCTAGTTATGCAGCTGACTCAGTAGACATTTTCAAAATGATCATATGATATTGACAGACAACGTAGGGAATATCATATGATATTGAAAGACAAAACGTGACCGATACGTTATGTTAGCAGACAACCGCTGTCTTTTGAATATCATATTGGGTTACATCGCAGACAAAATGTTACCCGATATATACAACGTGACAAAACGTGGACCAGCTGCACCATTTATAACGTGAACCCCCGCATTAAATTAAACGGTTCTGCATATTTTGGAACAAACCAAAAAGTACTGGCTACTGGAAATAACAACTACCTTCTCTTTCCATTCACTCGATCATAAAAATTTTATTTACTGACTCAATGTTTGCGATGAAATCCTAACTACGCCTACGATAAAAAGGTGGAAAATACACTCACGGAAGTAATAATAGAATGGAATAGTATATATTACGAGCTCAATACACAACCAGCGTGGCCGCTATACGAGATAAGCTGCTTCGGCCCATGTAAACATCGGGGCGGAACGTTTTTCTGAGAGACTGCAATTGGATTTGTGTTATTATCTATATGTATAACGTTAATGACAGTATGTTTAAGAATTCTGACAAACTGTAACATTAATTATATATAAAATTCGTCGAATTCTATATAGAGTGTTGTTATTATCTATATGTATAACGTTAATGACAGTATGTTTAAGAATTCTGACAAACTGTAACAGTAATTATGGATAAAATTCGTCGAATTCTATATAGAGTGTTGTTATTATCTATATGTATAACGTTAATGACAGTATGTTTAAGAATTCTGACAAACTGTAACAGTAATTATGGATAAAATTCGTCGAATTCTATATAGAGTGTTGTTATTATCTATATGTATAACGTTAATGACAGTATGTTTAAGAATTCTGACAAACTGTAACAGTAATTATGGATAAAATTCGTCGAATTCTATATAGAGTGTTGTTATTATCTATATGTATAACGTTAATGACAGTATGTTTAAGAATTCTGACAAACTGTAACAGTAATTATGGATAAAATTCGTCGTCAATTTATATAGAGTGTTGTTATTATCTATATGTATAACGTTAATGACAGTATGTTTAAGAATTCTGACAAACTGTAACAGTAATTATGGATAAAATTCGTCGAATTCTATATAGAGTGTTGTTATTATCTATATGTATAACGTTAATGACAGTATGTTTAAGAATTCTGACAAACTGTAACAGTAATTATGGATAAAATTCGTCGAATTCTATATAGAGTGTTGTTATTATCTATATGTATAACGTTAATGACAGTATGTTTAAGAATTCTGACAAACTGTAACAGTAATTATGGAATAAAATTCGTCAAATTCTATATAGAGTGTTGTTATTATCTATATGTATAACGTTAATGACAGTATGTTTAAGAATTCTGACAAACTGTAACAGTAATTATGGATAAAATCCGTCGAATTACATATATAGAGTGTTGTTATTATCTATATGTATAACGTTAATGACAGTATGTTTAAGAATTCTGACAAACTGTAACAGTAATTATGGATAAAATTCGTCGAATTCTATATAGAGTGTTGTTATTATCTATATGTATAACGTTAATGACAGTATGTTTAAGAATTCTGACAAACTGTAACAGTAATTATGGATAAAATTCGTCGAATTCTATATAGAGTGTTGTTATTATCTATATGTATAACGTTAATGACAGTATGTTTAAGAATTCTGACAAACTGTAACAGTAATTATGGATAAAATTCGTCGAATTCTATATAGAGTGTTGTTATTATCTATATGTATAACGTTAATGACAGTATGTTTAAGAATTCTGACAAACTGTAACAGTAATTATGGATAAAATTCAGTCGAATTCTATATAGAGTGTTGTTATTATCTATATGTATAACGTTAATGACAGTATGTTTAAGAATTCTGACAAACTGTAACAGTAATTATGGATAAAATTCGTCGAATTCTATATAGAGTGTTGTTATTATCTATATGTATAACGTTAATGACAGTATGTTTAAGAATTCTGACAAACTGTAACAGTAATTATGGATAAAATTCGTCGAATTCTATATAGAGTGTTGTTATTATCTATATGTATAACGTTAATGACAGTATGTTTAAGAATTCTGACAAACTGTAACAGTAATTATGGATAAAATTCGTCGAATTCTATATAGAGTGTTGTTATTATCTATATGTATAACGTTAATGACAGTATGTTTAAGAATTCTGACAAACTGTAACAGTAATTATGGATAAAATTCGTCGAATTCTATATAGAGTGTTGTTATTATCTATATGTATAACGTTAATGACAGTATGTTTAAGAATTCTGACAAACTGTAACAGTAATTATGGATAAAATTCGTCGAATTCTATATAGAGTGTTGTTA
>JASANG010002277.1:0-33984 GCA_030248215.1 Enoplolaimus lenunculus
AAACCTAATTCAAACCTATTTTATGTCACTATGTGAAAATCTCAAAAACTGTTTCGGAGAGCATACAACAACAGGTTTGGATACATCCCTGTCCTACAAATTCAAAATCATATAAATAAATTACCTGCAGTGTTAGAAAATATTTAATCTTATGAAAACTTGAACCTAAATACTGTATTGACCCGAATAAGAGGGGGAGGGTTAATAAGAGGAGTTCCCATTTTGAGTCCAAATGAATTGGAGTCCGTATCCCTAATAAGAATCCGAAACCGGATAGGTTCCCTAAACCCTAATTAGAGTCCATAAATGTCAATTAACCCTAACTGTAGCGCATAAATGACTCCAGGACCAAATAACTTGAGTTCGAAACTAAAAAAGTGTACTTAAATTTTGAAAGTACATTACTAAGTATAACCTTGCATTATTGCTCAAGCTATTGACACAAGACAAACAAACGTTTAATTCAACGGATAATTGCAGTACCGGATATATGTCAGTAACAAAGGGCGGCAGAGCGTGGGTTAGAAATAAAAGTCTGTAACCGAATAAAAAGGGGAGTACTTTCTGGAGAGGCCAAATAAATATCAGTCCCCCCTCTTATTCGGGTCACTACAGTATATATATTCTATTTTATATATCTGATTTGTACGAAACATTTGTCTAATCATGCATACGTTATAAACTAAACCAGGCCACGATTTTAGGTTATATCAAGCGCATAATTTGCACCATTCCCAGTCTCACAATCTATATATTAAAGTTCTAACGCCCCACATACCAGGGTGCAACCGGAGGTAAAATTCCGGAGCCGGAGCCCGAGCCGGAGGTCAACGAAACTTGCCGGAGCCGGAGGTGAGGCGAAATTAGTTAGTAAAAATGTTGGTTAATTAGTTAATGTTCGCCAATATCTGCTATATGTTGTTAAGCTGTTTGGTTTTGCGCTAATTTTGTGCGAAATTTCGGAAATTCTTTCCTGAAAATTGTGACAAGAGTAAAACGAAACGCGCTAAACAGATAAATTTTGCAAAATTATGCAAAATTTTACTACCGAAATTGCCGGATCGTACGGCAAAAATTCTGCCGGAGACGGAGGCCGATTTTCTGTCGGAGCCGGAGGCAGACCTCCGGTTGTACCCTGCCACATACGTATTTTGGGCAGCGTTTCATACGGACGTGGCAATCAACAAAAATGCTTTGGAACAAGTCAGCTCTGCCCAAAACAAAGAACATAAAAAGAATTGTTTTGGGTGCAACTAAAATCGCGATACTTAAAAATAGATAACAGATCGTAACAGAATAACATGAGGACAACCCTCTGCGTAGAGAGAATAAATATTAGTCCCTTCCATCGTATTTGGGTCATTACAGTACTGTCTAAACATATTCAACTTGGAGAGGCCAAGATATTTGTGGGAAGGAACGGCCCTTTCTCTTCTCTTCTTTCAAATTTGAGTGACTAAACAAGTCTCTAAAAATCTTCAACTGGTGGAAATGTTCGCGGTGGGTTTGAACGCTTTGTCCCCTCGTTCGATCACTACTGGCATGAATTATAAAAGACTTTGACAAACGTAAAAATGTAATAAATTTTTAATTTCGACGCAACTCTCGAATAGCAGCCGCTATTATAATGTGCATAATTTCTGCATTAGCAACACTTTGTGTGACGAGTTAACGATAATTCGAGCTGACAACGCATGCTTTTAGCTATTTGGCGTGGCTTTGTGCACCAATTTCAGCTAATACGCACCATTTCGGCACGTTTGCGTGTGTGCGGTTTTATGGTGACATTTTAGGACAACTCCTTTGAATTAAATGCCAATGTTACTTTAACGGGCGTAACAGTTGATTAAGCGTATTCGTAAGCCTGAGCCTAAGCCTAAGCAAAAAATGTAATCTACAATCTAAACCTACTCTTTTATAGACTCACCAGAAACCTGCACACCCCTTAAAGTAACATGGGCCGAATTAAGTAAGTTGACTGCATATACAAGTGTAACAAGGATTTAAACTCCGCGAGAGTATAATGTCATATATGAATAATAATTTTGAACGTCTCTTAAGACCCAGAACATAATATTTTGTCCCCTGTTGAAACTGGTTCCAGGGTATTTGTAATTTCGGATCCACTTTGCGTTGTCAGACTTCCTTTTATGGTCAGTTTGCGGATTCAGAAATTTCTGTGGATCGCTACACTGCGATATGTATCCGAAAGATACAAGCAAAGCGAGCGAGAAGCTGGTAGCATTTTTAGTATTTTATCTGTATTGAAGGTATATAGTAGTTCCTACAGCGTTATCAGATGGGCACGTGGTTCCCAGCGTCCCCTGTTCTTACGCCTGTGCAGCATAAGATACGACATGGCATGATCTTTCGTCAGTCCTTCCAGGAATACTTCTCCGTTTCAGTTGCCATGAGCCCTGGTACAAATATTACTTAACGTCACTACACTGTAAAAAATGGGGAGTCAAATTGACTCTCTCGGAAATAGGCTTTTCCTGACTAAACAAACTGAGTCAAATTTGACTTCGGCAGAGTCAAGAGTCAACTGTGACTACGCCAGTGTCAAATTCGATTCACTGAATCGCTCAGTGATTCCAATTTGACTTTGGCGGAGTCAAATTTGACTCAGTTTGTGTACTCAGGAATAGCCTATTTCCGCGAGAGTCAATTTGACTCCCCATTTTTTACAGTGTATGTATCACTTAAAATCTAAATATAATTTAGTCAAAAATTAATTTGTTTGACTCAGTCTAATTGATATAAAGATTTTGTTGCAACCAAATTACCGTGGTTCATCCACACCAGGTATTTCAACTTGTCAAACGTTTTAAGCTTCGGTTAAACTATTAAGCTTAATGTAAGTTCGCCACTTGAAGTACGGGAAACAGCCAATATAAAAATTGTCCAATAGCGTAAGCAGAGGCCGGCCAAAAAGGCCGTACCCCTGTTGCCGTCAAATGGTTTTGAAAAATTCGATTTCTGTAATAAATCTGCATAAGAAAAATGATTTAGGTTCAAACTATAAAAACGTGTTTATTTATTGTGGCGTTTCCGAGCGCAAAATCTTCGCTACGTCCATTTCGCTGTCAAGTACCGATAACAGAGGTGGCAAACTAATCTGTTCCAGATAGTGGGAGCTTAACGGAAACGAGCCAACATCCGTTTGAGAAGGACAAGCCCAGGTTAAGGAGAACGGCTAATGTAAAGAGCAGGGGCGAAACATTATTATAAGCAAATTCCTAAGCCTAAGCCTAAGCCTAAGCCTAAACCTAAACCTAAGCGTAAGAATGAGCATATTCCTAAGCCTAAGCCTAAACCTAAGCGTAAGAATGAGCATATTCCTAAACCTAAGTCTAAACCTAAGCCTAATCCAAGCAACAAAAATAGTCAAAAAGCTTAAAATTACTCTACTGCAGTCCCACAGAAAAATGTTTCGCTCCTGATCTTTACATGGGCCGCGAGAACATATCTTCGCTGCCCCTCACGGCAACCCTAACCGTACTTTTAAAAGAGTTATTAAAAACGAAAAAAAACTCCGAATACGACATATATGGGCATTTTTAGGTCCATCGATCTCAATTCTATTTTAGAACAACATATTCAAGTGTGCAAACTGTCAAACAACACTGGCCACCTGTAAATGGAACGATAAGCCTCGTATGGCCACGATCTGAACCAGAATTGCAAGCGGACGGGAACCAGCAGCGGTAGGATTTGAAATTTTTGACTGTGACTGCAGACTGACAAAAGTTATAAAACGCAATTTTTGTCGAGTGCTAAATTTATGCTAATTTTCTGAGGGAGAAAATTGTAAAATAAAACACCTTTACATTTGGTCACAATGTTTTCTGACGGGAGGTGTACGACCCCCGACCCCCAGTCTCTCTGGATCCGCTGTTGGAAGCAAGGCCCTTATTTTATCCATCAGGTTAATGTTTAAAGGGGTCACTTTACAATAGGTATCGGCATCAATGATGTAGCAAGCATTCGCAGCCAACATAAGATGGTCAAAAACAATTTGTAAAATAATATTTTAACAGTTTTGAAAAGTGTCCGGCCAAATTTAATTTTAGAAAATAACTTTTCTATTTGTCGGATAAAAAACTTAAAATGTTTTTAAAATAAAAAAAAACATTGGTTAAAAATATTGTGAAAAAGTTGTTGGCAACAAAACTGAACCGTTCTTACGTGTCAAAATTCAATTGGTTTAGAAATGTTGGCCAGTATAACGTTTATAGACGTAGCAGAATTGTCGAACCGTTTAAAATATAAGACGCGAAACCGAAATTACAATAAAGCGAGGCATTGGTGATCAGAGTAACAGACTTTCTGTCGCGGTTGATGTTCCCACTGGTTGTGCAATTAGCGTCTGTCAGTCTAGGTATGAACCGGGACATCAGACCTTTTTACTAAGCAGCTGGAAAAGCGGGCTAGAGCGGGGATCGATCTCTCAGCCTACGCATCCTTAAGTGAACACTTTACCACTGCGCCACGTAGCCTGCCTCTCCACCTGCATTTCTCGGCGACTATATGTGTCGACTGTACAACACAATGTGCATTGCATTTATTGCATGTGCACCAGGACAAGCATGTCTCCCATGCTTACAGCGTCCCTCTGATTTTTCTGTTTCAAAAAATTTTCGTCCTGTGGCACAATTCAGGTTTAGCATTGAATTATTCATGCTTTATTTGAGTTTTCGCTCGTGTCGCTAGCGATTTTTCTTCCGATATTGCGTATTTCGGCTTTCGCGTATGTGGTTCATACTTTTGCATAAACTGCTGAGCTTCCGGTTGTTGCGGATTCAGGATTTTACGGCCGTCGACGATACTTTGTGTCTTCAGAATTTTCAAAGTTTTGAAGCGCATTTTTAGCAATTTTTTTCGCCATTTTAATAAGGTCAAGTAATTGCGCTGATGGCACAAAATGTTTTAATGTTTCGCTATAATCTCGTCGCATTTTTAACCTGCTTGAATTGAAAAAATACTGTTCGCTTCAAATCAAATATTTGCATCGTAAAAATTTAAACACGGCAGGCGTGGGGCCCGGTAGGGAGTAACACCACCTGTCACCATTGAAATCGCCAAGGCCCAACGTTGATACCTCACAAGGGGACTCCTGTCTAGCAGGCGGGGGATACAGATTTCTTAGCTGTAGTCTTGTTTATTTTTGTGGCACGTGAATTGTGCTACATTTGCTCCACCTTAACCCATCAGTCATATACCAGTTAGGACGTATGCCGTAAACTACTCCCATAAATTTTCGTATTCGAGTCTATCATACGCATTATCTAAATCCAGTAAAACTAAACAATTTAGACTGCAAATTTGCCATAATCAACTAAACACAATAAACCTTGGCGCAGCAAACATTCTAAAATCAACACAAACACGCAAATTCTAATAGGATTAGAAACCACGGCATTGTGCCAACCGCACGATTTGCTGGCCTGGAACGGCTTCAAATTGACGAATATCGGACGCAAATAACCTATGTGTCACCGGTTCGGGTCCGTTAGTTCGGGAGCCTGTGGGAATATTTTTTTCTACAACATTTAAAAACATTCAATTTTAGCAAACTTTTTTGTTGCCCCCCCCAGCCAGTTATATTCTTACATCCTTGACTAATAATTCGAAGCTGCAAGGCTGGAATGTTTACACAGACGATGATAATAGAAAAGTTTGAGGCAAATCTAAATTCGCCTTTAGGATATTTTACAAAGATGTGACAACGGGCATTAGCAGCGGAACAGACAACAGGGCTTCGAGCAAGAGCGCGCCGAAAAGGGGCGGGGGTTGATGCGGGAGTTCCCCATTCATCCAGAGTTTGACAATCAAAACATTCAATTATGATTTAATGCTAAAATTGCGTTTAAGTCCTGGCTCGATTAGCTCGCTGACCAGATGCCCCCTGGTGTAGGTTCTGTTGCCGTATTCCTGGCTAGAATCCATATGACTAGAAATTTCAAACACAGATATATGTTATGTGCAAGATTGGGCAGTGAAATAACAGTAGAAATGTCGGCGATATAAACGGAACCGGATATTAAACAAAAATCGTGATATCAAAATTCGAATGGTGCATATTATAAACTGAAAAATTTGAAAGCGAAATACGGCAATTTTAATTTTAGTGCTAAATCGCAATTCAAAATTTTAATTTCGATTCCTTCTAGCTGGAAATGATTTTGGTGATCTTCTTGGACCCGATTGTAGCGACATATAATTTACCTGGATAAAACTCTCAAGTTCCACCTCTACGTATTAACATTGCTCTATTCGGTTGTGACTAAATGACTAAAAACGAAGGTTAAGACATACTTAACATTAAAATTACTACTAAAACTCAGTCGGAAATTATTGCACAGATTTTGAAAAGTTTGTCTTAAAATGTTTGATATTTTTTCTCAAATTTAAACGCTTCAGTAAATAGCAACTGAAAGTCAAAAATGAAAAAAAGCCACGAACGAAAGCTAAAACCGGATGTCAATTTTTAGAATTTTATATCATTTTTCCCGATATTGGCTGGGTTACAGAAACATGACTTAATTTCGATTTTGACATTATTTTTGCACGCCTTCAGTCAGGCTGGTAAACAAACTAAAATGAAAGGGTTTATATTTTTGATTTTTGAGATATTTTGTTTCCGTTACTTCAAAATGCGAAGGTCTTAAAATATTACAGGTTAATTGTTCAACCTGTATTGCTGGTGCTGGTATGGTTTTCAATTCATAACTTTAAGCATAAACCCACTATGCTGGAACTGGGTTCGTGCTTAATCTTGAAATATTTGATAGGGGGCCCGAGAGTTATATAATGGTGAAAAACTAGCAAACGAAACGAACCAGACATAATTTTAGTACGGAGGCTTAACACAATATTTTGATTTTGATTCCTGTCGGGAAACCCACCACTGAGTTTGCGAATTGAATTGACATTAAGCGAACGAAGGGCAGGAACGTAGCCACCTGACCTTGCTATGGGGGGTTACAAATTTTTCAGGACGGGCGTTCAAGGGTTTTTTATGAATTGCAAGCAAGGTTGAAAATTTTCTATGGAAGGTCACAATTTTACCAAGGGCTGAACCCCCATGGCCCTTCCTTGGCTACGGGACCGACGAAGGTATAGGCTTATACCTAAGCCTAAATCTAAACTTTAGCAAAATAGTTAGTCTAAAGTGTAAGCTTTACATCATTGCAGTCCGGAGTAAAAACGCCCCTAATCTTTACATGGGTCTCTATCAGAAAACCAAAGCTGAAACTAAATCTAAATTCGAAGGCAACGTTATTTCTAATTGTAAAAAACATTCAAAAATTATTCTTCAACTTATTTTTGCCAATTATATAAAGTATTTAAATTTGTTCCGACAGTTCATCAGACAGACAGTCAATGATTGAGTTATAATTTGCGATCATCTCTCGTCATTCATCAAAGTGCGGTTCGGTCCCTCTGTCTGGTACTTATACCCAACAACAAAACAAAGCTTATAAGCCGCTGCTCAGTGTGAAAAGAAAATCAGCCGCCGCCCAAAAAAACAAAGAAATTTGGTAAATTTCAGCCAAAACCTTTTAATGTCAGAAGTTAATAACCACTGTTTTTGGCTGTTATATTTGATCGGTTGGCTATCAAATTTCAGTCAATAGAATTATTCAGAAATAACAGCTTTAAGCTGTTTGTATCCTGAAGAAAAAAATATCTGCAGAAAATATTACAATTCGCATTTTCAAATGTATTTAAAAATTGTCATTTTTGTATTTGAGAAAACATCAAATATTTGAGACAAATTATTCGTTTGCTACAATGCAACTGCAGGCGAGAAATAAGTTATATAAATCCCTGAAATTTATGTAGTCATATTCTGGAAAAGCGTAAGCATTATTCCAGTTTAACTGATAGAAGGGCCCATGTAAAGATTAGGGGCGGACCATTTTTTGTTCTATACATTGGCCCAAATAGGCTTAGGCTTACGTATATTAGTTTAGGCCTACGCTTGATCGACAAAGTTTACATAAACTAAATTTCTAAAATCTTCAAATTTCAATTCAAAAGTTACAATCATCAACGGGCATTGCGCTCCTGAATGATTTCAAAAGCACCACAGATCTTTAGATCAGAGTAGGTCAGTCCGGGTATACCCATGAGTAAAGATTTCAATCACTCCGGTATAAAATTGACAGTTCTACCCACATCAAAAATTTAAGAGCCATTGTGCAAAACATAAGCTTTTAACTGATCACCAGCAATCTCAAAAATACTCGTTTAACTTCAGGCAGGTAAAAGGTATGGGTCAACTGTAATCTTTTTAGCGTGGGATACCTGCGGGTGGAAAATCCTATTTACCACAACCAAAGGCGGGTCGGGTAAAAAATGTTTACTCACATCCCACTCTGCTTTAGACAGACAGTAGTCGATAGGAAACGACTACAAAATAAAGCTCGAGAAATGTAAACTATTGGACTAAAATCAGACAGCGCAGACTTGTCAAAATTCATTTTCATCAAAATATTTTCTATTTGTTGAAATTGTGAAAACGACTTCAATACGAAATGTTGTTTATGAAATTTTGGTGAAAAACACAAAATTTGCTATGTTTTATTGCAAAATTATTGATTATTGCAATGTTTGCAGTTGTGTTTGCTGAAACATATGCAATCATCAACTTGTTAGAATTGTGATTGATTGCTTGTAACTATGATATACGTGTAACAGTTACTTAAAATACATCAACATATTAAATATACTTTAGTACAGATCCATCCCAAGGATAACATTAAACCAGGGCGTAAGCTTAGCCTAATAACATTAAGTTTTTGGCCAAACTCAAAAAATTAAAAACTTTGTGCGGAAAAACTGTCAAATTTATAAAAAGTAACATAACTCAGGAAATTTAGTAAAATAACAATTAATTTAAAACGTTTATGCTTAAAGATTAATGTTTTACATTGATATTAATGTAAATTAGCAGCCGTAGTTGCACATATGTGCTCCTTTTCTAATGTACTGGTATTTCAACTAAGCACTTTCACATCACAAATCGAATCTGAAACTATAAACACTACTTGAATGCATTCCATAACAGGTTTTTTACACTTCACAAACTTTGACAATAAATCTATATGTATAAATTCTTTAGTAGAACGATCATCCTGTTTACAAAAAACTTTACAAATCAGCTGAAACTGTGCCAAAAATACGTATGTGAGGTGTTTTAGCTTTAATACTACAAATTGGTGCATATCTTGTCAACAAACTTATATTTTAGCTAAGACAAGTAAACACTAAACATTCGTTTCCAAGTTCTCAGTTTCGTTATCTCAAATATTTTGATTAAATATTTAATCTGAACGAAAAATCATCACGAAAAATAAATAAACGTCGCTGGAGCCGCTGTGAATTGAAGAAAATCTCAAAGTCGATTGCAATTTCGCAAACAAATTTTGTTTAAAACTTAAACTAAAAATTGTCGCAGTTTTCGATTGGAAACTGCACATTTTGCATTTTTATAAAGCAATGAACGGTAAAATGTGGCTATTTTAGACTTTCTGTGAAATGCTTTCGCACCGTATACATAAATATATGTATATTTGCACTTATGTTTAATTCGTATAAAAATAAATATATATTCACCAGTATTTAAGTTCTGTAATTTTGCTGTTTTATGTCTTTTTTTTAAATTTTTGTCCATGAAATTTTTGTAAAAAAACTTTTCAAATCTAAAACTCAAAAATTGAGCTCCGATCAAATCACAAGCAGTGCAAATAAACGGTGGAGAAAAAGTATGAATTTATAAATACAGGATGGTGGTGTGGTTTGCTGATGTAGCGATTGAGCTTGTCGATTTGCGGCAGGGGGCATTTGCTAGAAAAATGTTGAATTTTCAAAAATATTTACCGCTGACGTAGCGACGGAATTAAACGAATTTGATTAGGAGAACAATACATCCCGTCAGCCAGAAATTGGTCGCAGATGAGGCAAGAGTATTTAAAGCGAGGGCAGGTAAACACAGATATTTTTCAGTACTGCAAAAAACGATTAGTGTAAGGACGCCAGCAACATTCGTAAATGGGACAACAGCTCTCCCACGTGGTCCCGTTCCAATCGTAGTTGCGGAATTGGGCCAGTATACCCAAGTGTATGTGTTTACTGTCTTGATGTCAAAAACTGGTTCAACGGTCGTTTCAATGCTATAACGTTTATGTTTAATTAAACGCATAAGCTTATGTCTTTGCCTAAGCCTAAACCTAAATTTCGAATACGATGGAAATGGGCATAAAAATAGTATTGTACATTTTAGAAAACAACAAAAAATAAACATCCTGTCAAATATTGGCCAAAGTTGTTATTGGTTAAAAAATCTAAACAGCTCAAACAAACTACCAGAAGCAGTAAAGTAGGATATTAGGTTAAGGAAAGATAAGAGATTTTAAGATTATACAAAAAAACCATACAAAGATGTAAATAATTTGAAAATTTAAACGGTAAACAAATCAATGTTTTCGAAGTTTTGAAAGCAAAGAGATAAAACACAATGCCGGTGCGTTCTTGGGATGGATTTAGTTAAAATTTGCTTTTCGCATCTGCTTCCGCTAAAGAACTAAAGATTACATTTGTTATTGAAGTTTTATGATATTTTATAGATTTATTAAAATTAACCCTTTCTCACATGAATATTTTCTATTTCCCCTGAGACCTACTTGTATGCTAGGATTCGAACTCCAGTGAATGGAGTGGGAGGCGTATACCATCACCACTCAGCTATAGGAGCTTGACCCTCAAGCCCGATGGGGCTCTCACGTCTTGTGGTGATTTAGTACTTTCTATACGTGTTGCAATTGTTAAACACGGTACGATATATATTAGTTAACGTATATACACGGCGCTGAGTTGCCTATAGGCCACTCAATGTGAGAAGGGTTAATATTCTGAATTTTCAATTTGAAACTTCTTCCAATCCAATATTGGTTGTGTAAAATAAATTTGAAAGAAAGCATGATTTTCCGACTCCTTTGAAGCTCTGTCATACTCAATGTGAGTCCTGGCACCGCATAAAACATTTATTTACGAATCCGATGTTAGACTGAGTTCAAAATTGCAAGTTTGCCTTGGGATTTATAAAAACCGCAGCGTTAATATCTGGTTTCAAAACGTATGTTTTCAACGTATTCCACCAAACAGATCCATTTCAAACTAACATTTTGAATTACAATGGACACAAAAAAGGCCAATGTAAAGAACAGAGGCTGAATACTATTATAAGCATATTTCTAAGCCTAAGCCTAAGCCTAAGCCAAGCAAAAAATTATTCTAAAGCTTAAAGGTTAGTCTTTTCTAGTCCCACAGAAAAACGTTCCGGCCCTGAGCATTACATGGGCCCAAATAAGTGTCACAGTCTTTAGTTTGAAAATATATGGCTAACTGGTGTGATGAAATACCTTACATTCAAATCAAATACAATATAAAACAGGAGAATTTAAGTAAACTGTGACTTGCAGCTGATCAACCAATGAAATGTTGCTGAGTAAAAATTTGGAAATATATTTTCTTTCTCGATTGCAAAAACAAATGATTCTTGTAAAATCTTAAATTTGAATATTTGAGCAGTTAAATGCGATTTGCTGCCGTGTTGCAGTTTCGAAACCTTATTTACGATCGGAATAAAATTATTCAAAATCATGCAACGAAATTTTAATTTGAGAAATTTTATGCGAAAATTTTTGGCTCAAATTTGTTAAATTTTACGACGCCGCTGTTGAAACCCGGAAGTTTTCAATTAAGTAAAACAATAACAAAATTGAAATAAAATACAATGTAAAAGTCAGTAATAATCTAGAATTATGTATAGGGATTTAGTTATTTTACGGAAAGTCATTTTCTCCATTGAGTGTTTATCTTTCAATATTGCTTACTAAACAAATATGGGCCAATGTTACTTTTAGGGCCGTAACAGTAGATTAAGCGTATTCCTAAGCCTAAGCCTAAATGTTGCAAAAGCGTCTTTCTAAGCCTAACTCTAAGCCTAAGAATAAGCCAAAGCAAACAATATACTCTAGAATGTAAGCCTACTCTTTTACAGACCCACCACAAACCGGGACGGCACTTAAAGTAACATGGGCCCAAATATGGATTAACGAACAGTCATGAAACATAAATTTAAAACTCGTTCAGTAACCAAAATTTTTAAAGATAAATGAAATTATGGAAATATATACGTATAATTGGTTGTATTAAATACGTTCAGGATGCCAGCAGTTGCCAAGATCTGGTTTAAGCTGTTGCGTACGCTAAAACGACCAAACAAAAAATATATGCACAAAAAGCGCTGGAAAAGCGAATCAATTTATTTTCAAACAAACTATTTTATCATCAAGAAAACAGAAATCAACGTTTAATAATTGCAATTTCATCGGAAATTAAAAAAAATTTGAATAAATGCAACGATGGGTTTGTGGTTATAGAATTCCAAAACAGCAAAAATCAATAAAAATTAAACTCAAATAAATCTGCTTGTTTGAGTTCTCAAAAATAATAAATTGGAAGCTTCAGATACTGGCGAATGAATGACAATAGGTTAATGTTTATTTCAAACCAGCAAATATAAAGGGTTAAATGTGTTAGGAAAACACGTTTTAGCTGGTTTTATATACAACGATTGCATCGAATTTACGACAATTCCTCGCCCAACACAGTTTTTTTAATCTTTAGCTGATTGCAAAGCGTAATCATAAGCATAATACTAAACCTAAGCTTAACAATAACGATTAGCGACGACTTTTTTTCCACTCGATGAGATATCTGAATTCAAGTTGTAGGTTGACGAGTTGTCGAGCATCCAATTGTTTTCACGTCCGGTTTGACTCGATTGAAATAAATCTAAAACAAATTATTTTTAGTTTAAAATTAGTTTGGGTTTCTGCCATTTTGCCGTCTCCCTTAAACTTCTGGGAATTGGAAGGATATGACTTGTCTTGGTTTCAAACTCTACGGATGACGTCATATATGAGACAGCTGGTGCCCAATGTATCGTGCGTTACGGAGGCGTCCTCGTAGTTTACGACCAAGAACAGTTTTGTCAGGCAAATAATTTTTTGTATACAGGGTGTTTCAGAAGTAACTACGCACACTTTGTCAATCAATATCTTCTGGCGTAAAATTTCGCAATGGTTGTTTATCGCTGTTTTTAATATTTAAGGTTATTATAAATATATACTGTTTATACCATGGATTCCCCACGACGATCTCTCCCTGAAAAAATCTATGTTGTAAAACTTTACTATAAATACGGAAATTATGGCGAAGTTTCACGCCAGTGGAAAAATCATTTCTCTCAATACCTCCTACTCGCAAGACGATTGCTGATATTATTTCCCGATTCGAGGACACTGGCAGTGTAGCGGAACGGCCGCGGCCGGGTCGTCCAAAGTCTGCCACAAGTGGGGACCAGAAAGCTGTTTTAAGCGCTGCGGTATCCAGGGGCTCCCAGAAGTCAACTCGAAGGGCATCCCTCCAGCTGGGTATTCCTCATACTTCCGTATGGCGCATTTACAAAGAGCTTAACTTGAAGCCCTTTCGGCCCCGTCTTATCCATGGACTCTCTGATGATGATTTCGATCGCAGAGTCCAGTTTTGTCAGACACTTATGGACATGGTGGAAAGCAGTACGTTGGACCTTGATCGCATTTTGTGGATCGACGAGGCGGTTTTCAAGCTCAATGGTCATGTTAATCGCCATAATTGCGTTTATTGGTTTGAAGACAATCCACATGTCACGATTAACAAAAAGGTCAACGCCCCTGGAGTCTGTGTCTGGGCCGGAATTTGTTCACAAGGCATCGTTGATCCATTCATTTTTGACGGAAATGTCAATAAAACCAGCTATTTGGAACTTTTATCTGCGAATGTCTACCCGCAAATCGCAAACGAGGACCTTGTTTTCATGCATGACGGAGCCCCACCTCACTATGCTACCGAAGTCTGCGCTTGGCTGGACGAAAGGTTCCCGAATCGATGGATCGCCGCAGAGGTGCCATTGAGTGGCCAGCTAGGTCACCAGATTTAACTCCGCCTGACTTCTTTCTTTGGGGTGTTGTGAAAGAAGATGTTTATGGAAGTAGGGCGAAGGACCCTCAAGAATTTATGGACAGAATAAAATCAGGGTTTTCTAAAATTCGAGTGGACTTAGGCGCCAAAGTTTGCCCATCGGTACCATCCCGACTGGAGAAATGCATTCAGGTTGGCGGTGCACAGATGGAGCAGTTCTGAGATCTCTCGTCGTACTGAAAGTAAACTTTTAATACTTGTCTATAACTATGCAAAAAACAGGAGAGCTACCTCTGCCCAGTAAACCGATAGTAAGTATCAAACAGTGGGTAGTTACTTCTGAAACACCCGGTATAACAAAAAGGTCAACTATATATAATTTCAATTTTAAATTTAAAAGGAGCAGTGTGAGAACGGACTCCGATTTTTACCGGAAGCGGAAAGGGCAACGTATATCCAGTTATACCATGATAATTTCTGATTTTAAAAAGCGCAATTTGAAATAAAAATATAGCTTGTATAGAAAATAGGTTAGGATAACATTAAAGATATGAATCTGCAGCATTGATGCGAATGTTTTTCAAATTATCGGCTCCAAACATTCTAATTTGTTCACCATGAACTCGAGGAAAGAGCGGTGGTTTGATACATGAATGATTCCATGTCCCGTATTCCGGAAGCTAATTTAATGATAAAGTAATCGTACATACAACCTTTTCCTTGACAAAATGCAAATACACAGTAAAGCAGTTGAATACAAACCGTATACAACAAACGTATACAATGCCATTGTTCAGTAATGATGTGGACATCGGATATTTTTTCATATACGGATATTTGGCAATTCCTGCCAGTTATTCGCCAAAATATTTGGATACCTGGAAGTATTAAATACTTTATTTCGGTATACAAAATTGACTTGGTTATCTAAGCACATGTTTCAACCTTTTAGATCCCGATAAAGTGTGATAAGATTGAAAAGCACCCTTATACACGTGTAACTGCAAGCAAATTTATGACCATACACTTACGGTCTTTGACTCGCAGTGCAGCCACTCGACCAATGTTATTCATGGAACCATCCGAATACTGGAAACTTGTTGTGTTTTAAAATAATATTTGCGTTTATCGTTTGCAACTGTGTTGGTATATTTTCTGATCGCATATTTTGAGTTATTAATACAACACAAATGTTTTCAAACTCTCCCTTTCCAAAATTCTACAGATGAGTTGATCTCTTAATGGTATCACGACAATTCGTCACCCGACAACTCGTCAACCGATAAGATGTAATCCGAAATTTCATCGACTCAACAATTCGTTGCCCATCAATATGCTTAAATTTACGCTTTTAGGATTATGTTGAAAATTTATTCAACGGCGTTAGAACACCGTTGGGCGACCAGTTGTCGGGCGACGAATTGCCGTATGATCGTTCTTAACCGTTTCTCACATGAATATTTTCAATTTCATACGAGATGTATTTTCAAGGTAATATTCGAACCCCAGTCTCACGGGTGGGAAGCGTTTACGATGACCACTGAGCAATAGGAGCTTGACGATCGAGCCCGAGTAGGCTGTCACGTCTTGTGAAGATTTTGCACTGCGCATATATGTTATAAATGTTAAACACTGCTCACAGTGTGACTATTGCGCGTACATTATTGTTGCTCATAGTATACTCTGTGAGTGAAAGGGTTAATACGTTCGCAGAACAAATAATCACTTTGAAATGTAGGCGTATAAAATTGTGCTGGAAGGATGCTTAGCTTCAACTTAAGAGATCCAAGAATTCAAATACGCAACCCCTCGTTTCAACACTACGTCCTGGATGTAACAAGCCTTCCCTCAAATTTTCGTTGTGAGTTTATGTCGTCTATTTTTCACACAAACTCTAATTTTTCCACTGAAAAACTACTATTTCGAAATCAGTAAAATTCAAAAATTTCAATATAAACTGTCCGACAATTTCAGCCAATTAAATTTGACCCACATATTATCACACATTTTAACAGGATCGACGGTGAATTGCAGGCTGTTTGAAACTGTTTACCGTTCGCTAATTTTAATGTCAAATCAGCTGTAAGAATACTAGATTTTTTTTTATATTTCATAATTTTCGTCATCTTTCCAGGCATTTTACGCTAACAAAGGATGGTATCATGACAATTTGTCGCCCGCCAACTCCTTGATAGACAACTTGTAATCCGAAACTTTGTCAACTCGGCAATTTGTCGCTCACCATCATGCTTAGGCTCAGGCTTCGGCTTAGAATTACGCTTAGGAATATGCTTAAATTTATTCATAGGCTTTAGGAAACTGTGGCACGACAAGTTGTCGGATGGCGAATTGGCGTAGATTGCAAACTGACAGTGTATAACTTGACTAATTTTGTGTGGTATAACAGACACCGACCAGTGTTGCGCTATCTGCTTCAATCGCTATTTATAGGCACAGATGCAATGAACACTTTCGAGCATGGAATATTGTAAGCTTTGCTCAAAACATCAGTTAATAAACCGCTGGGTGGAGTATATGCCAGGAAAACCAAGAGCGATAAGCGCAATCCGGACAGGGCGGGGTCGACTTAATGCGCATACTGAGGTCTGTAACTTTAAGGGGCGTCCAGGTTTTATGTGGGTCCATAAACGGGTAGGTTTAGATTCTAGATTACATTTGTTTGCTTAGGCTTAGGCTAAGGAATACGGTTAATCTACTGTTACGCCTCTTGGCCCTGGATATCGACTCACGTTGTGCTATACTTGCGGGACAACGTCCGTTGCGGTTCGTCTTCGACGTAGACCAAACGGTATCCTAAACGAGCAATCAGATTTATCATACTGAACTGAAAAAACTCTACGAGGTTGAAGATCCCGAGATTCAAACCCAAGCGCATATTTTGGTCCATTTTAAAATTTAATGAAGCAAAAACCAGCCTGTTCTATGAAACGATGCTGGTGTTTTCAGTGTTACCCTGTTAAATTACGAATTATTTTATAAAATTTATACACGACACAATGACCTTTGACAAAGGTTGAAAATAATTGAACAGAAATTACAGAATACGGAAAGGAAACGATTTTTTTGGAAATTGAGCGAACAATTTTAAGATTTCACTGCGTTTTTTAATATTTTCAAATTCGCAATTCTTTTTCAAGTGAGAAAATAGTGTGCGTATACATTTTGTGGTGTTTACAAACGGATTTTCAGTTGTGCGTATTTATGTGTTTCATTAGTTGATAATATATGATTTAAGTGAATCTACGACAATTGGACGATTGACAACTTGTTGCCCAACCGTGGTATAACTCTAAGTCTAAGCCTAAACATGATGCTAAGCTTTATACTAAGCCTACGACTAAACCTAAGCATACGCAGTTTCCACAAATTATCGAGTTGACGTTGTATTGGATTGCAGGTTGTCGGTCGACGAGGTGTCGGTCAACGAGTTGTCGGGCGACGAGTTGTCATGATACCGATTTAATTGCCTTTTCAGATATTTAAATGAATTTGGTAAATTTCGTAGTTTAATTTTTACATTTACTTAAGCTTACAACTCCAATCTTAACTTCTTAGGCGTAGTAACTTGTTGCATTTTAAAATAGGATTCACTTGTGGTCACAGATGCTATGGCGGGTCCCGGAATTTGGGCTTTGATGTTTTAAAATTCACTTACAATTGTAATCTGATACTCATTTTAACGTCAGCCACTGCAAACCAACAAATAGAATTGAGGTGTAGGACTTGATATCCCTCCGGTGGACTCCATTCATGGTTGTGCTGTACTTGTCGTACGGCATCGTCCGTCGCCCGTTCGCCGCCGTCCGTCACCGTACGCTATTGTAGGAGAGTAATTAGCGTACGATATCGCACCGTATTAACACACGGTGACAAACGGCGTCTGACGTCATTAAAAGTATAGCGATACAAGAACTGGCTAAGCCTGCACCTACGATTGGAGCCTAACTGTAATGGATACCGTGTGGCCGACGCGGCTTCGAAAAATTACAATATAAAAAGTTGCATAATACTTGCTGCAAGCCGCTGCTTGCTGCCATACGCCTCCAAAATGATTCTGCCTATATTTTCTGTTAGCAACGTATAGCGGCATACGACGGCGTCCAGCGGAGCAAAAGTATAACGCAACCCAAAGTGATGGCTCTTAAAAAATAGCAGATTTTGATATGTCCATGTCGGTATTTGTGCACTGTATGTGTTTGTAAAAGCAAAAAATTGAACAGGATATTGCAACGACCTCGTGGTGTAGTGGTAGCATGCGTAACTCGAGTGCAAGAGAGCCGAGGTTGGATTCCCGTCGTGGTCCATAACCTTGAACAAAACTATGGATAGGCTTTGCGCGCACCGTGTAGTTTCAACAGTACAATTATATTTAATAAGGTTCGACAAGATTGAACCGTGCGATATCGTATGCAAATAACCCACGTACCATAACGTACGGGTGCCGGACTGTGACAAACGGCGCAGTAAACGATGACGGACGGTCCCGGACGGCGCCGTACGGATGACGCAACGGGACGGAGACGTCAAGTATAGCACAATCCTTAATGTGATCAAAAATTTTTTACACAACGAAATGTGTTTATTTTATAATAATTGACGGTTTTAATATGTATGATTTTGCTTTTGTATCTGTATGTAACGAATTAAAGTACACTTTTAAGCAATTTTAGTTTTTACAAAAAATTTAAATTTAGATTTTAGCGAAATACAATGTACACAAACGGCAAAATAAAGTTCACAGCTGGGACTGTCAATAGACGTTAATATTCGTTTTGTTTAGTCCTACACAGGGCCGCAAAGGACGGACGCTCTTCGGACGCCTTTGTTCGTTTCGACCGAGTCATTCACTGCTTTTAGAGAATTTTGAAATAATTTAAAATTATTCTGCTTTAAAGTTACAAATTTAAAAGTGCAAATAATGGACAGGTTGTGAAAAAAATTATGTTTGCTGAAACTATGATTGACAGTTTTAATTCAACGAGACGTTGAACTTGTAGTTATAGTTGAATCACGCTCCTTGAGTTAACACAATACCAATTGCCAAATATACACCGTTGCATATTATATTCCAATCTGTTTTCTGTGTTAGAATAATGTTTAGTACTGAAAGACAGTTCACCAATAACAAATTTCACAACCATAGCAACATTTGTTAATAAATTTTCATTATTTTCTTAAAAACTGCTTTAAAAGTCATGTATGCATTCTGCCTACCGCTTCCGCCATTACGGCAGATTCAGTAAAATCAAAAATTAGTACGATTACCTGCTAAAAGAACTCCACAATACAGCAAGAGTCCAGTTTCATTATCTTCTTGTCCACTTTGCTATTATTATCTGTTCTCTATTGTGATTTGTGATTTCGATGTATATTTTTCATTTTTTCTAATTTTTTTTCGGCTCTGAATAAAACTTCTGTCGACCAGAAGAATCCTACAACCCAAGTTTTCAAAAATACAAACCTGGATGTGAAATGGACAGCATAAACTTTGAGATGCTCAAATGTGCTAAAATATTCAAAATCAACAATTTTAGGAATTCCTAGTGCGCAGATGAAAATTTAATAAATCTTTTAGAAATTTTCACTTGACGGACTGGGAACCAAAAAAGTCTAAAATTGGGAATTTTATAACTGTTTAGTGGTTAACATTGATTTTACTGCAAAAGTGGTGACAATTTAAAATGTTTTACTAAGAAATCTCAAGACTAATTTTGACTTACGTATTTGATTTACACCCGTTTGTGTATATTGCACAGATATTTGCCCGATGTATCCATAAATGTATATATTATTTAGTCAGATTAAAATTTAAAATTGAAACCATGCGAAAATATCCGGCTGCGACCATAAAATTGAAAATGTAAAATTTTCTGTGTCTATCACATCCTGGTAAAATGCTTTGGAGCACATTAAAACTGGTCGGTAAACTTTGAAATCTGGCAAAGCTCTGTTGCCATCAGAACATTTAATGGTTGTATATGCCGTATTACGTCACGGATATGTGTCATATTTCCAACAAAACCAAACTGAAACGTTTACGACTTGTGAAATCTGTTAAATTTTATTTTAATTTGTAAATGTTTATTGCTAAACTTGATAACCTGGTTGTGAAAATTGACAACTTTCGCATTAAAACTATTGCCTGTTTGCTGTTGTTTCGCAAAAATTGGTTCGTGTTTGAGCAGATGCCTTAACATCGCCAGACTAAAATAAAAGTGAAATTTGCTGTTGACAGCTTTGTTTTCTAACTGGAAATTCTTATATTAACATAATTTCGAGAGAGAATACACTGTAAATTTAAATGAGTTGATTAGTCAGTTCAGCTTGCGAGTTGGTTATTTCAGAATTTAAATCAGTAAACAATAACTCAATCTGAGTTGTGTTGATTTTCACTTTGAGTTGAGTTGACTCTGGGTAAGTTGATTAATTCGCTCAGCAAGAACTGAATAAACTCAATTTTTTGAGTTCTGATAGTTGTAACCCTCACTGAGTGATTCAACTCTTTCTGAGTTAAAGTTAACTCGCAGATGCGAAATTATATTTATGCTTAAAATCATGTTTAGCAAATACTACAATATTTTAAGACTTACAAATTGCTCGTGAGGTTCAGATGAATCATTTTAATTACAAAAATTTCAACTCTCAGGACTGGCGTAGGGATACTCATCCATAGATCCAGCACTTTCAATTACACCTAATGTTCAGAGCGTAGCACAAATGATAACGTGAATAAGAGACATTTACAGTTTTAAAACCGCAGTATTAAAGCTTGTCTTTGGGCTTGAATTTGTATTTTACGACAATCATCTGAGACCAACCAAGTCGGTGATAACAGTCCAGTGTCATGAACATTGGCCCACATCAGTTGGATTTAATTACCGCAAAGAAACTCAAATATTTAATAAAGACGAATGTTTGCAATAGAAAATTACACGCAAAGTTTTAGTTTAAATTAAACTTTCTACGATCAGCTTGGTTCAATGGTCGTAGACGTCCGAAATAGACCGATGTTAATTTTGGTGATTTTGTGTTTATTCGACCTAGAAAAACTTGTACTTTGAATATTAAAACTAACTTATTTTATTTTGCATTTATTTGAAATTTTGGTAAAATCTGGGAAAGTTCATGATACGTAATTTGGAGAGCGTTCAAGCAAATTTTTTTGAACTTTCATGATTTTATACATACAAATATCAAGAAAATTAAAATTCTATGACCACAGCATGACATTTAATACTGTACAATTGCATTGTTTTTATGTTGTTTTTGCTATAATATTGCAATATCTTCGGTTTGACTAAGAAAACCAAAAAATATTCTGTTTTTTACAGAAATGTATAAAGAGAACACTGTCAATTACAGTAAACGCTGATTTTATCTCAGAAATAACTTTAATCCATTCAGAGGTCTGAGTTCTGAATCAGAACTCAAAATTCTGAATTGATTGAACTCATTCTGAGTTAATTATTCAACTCACCCAGAATTAAATCAGCCCAGAGTGAGTTAATGTTTTAATCATCACTTCTAGTTTTGTTTGTTAAGTTTTAACCCTTTCACTCATAGAGTATACTATGAGCAACAAAATACAATTATGTACGAGCAATACATACACACTGCAAGCAGTGCTTAACATTTATAACATATATTCGCAGCGCAAAATCTCCACAAGACGTGCTATAGCTCAGTGATCATCGTAAACGCTTCCCACCCGTGAGACTGGGGTTCGAATCTTACCTTGAAAATACATCTCATATAAAATTAAAAATATTCATGTGAGAAAGGGTTAACATTTTTAAAATATTTTGTAGTTACATATTTTATTTATTTTGTGACAATTTTTTTAATTAATTCCATTAATCTGGCTCTAAAAATCGGTTTGGTAACAACATTGTCACTTGGAGTATCGCATTACAGTTGTGCCAGGATTTGGCCTGGTGGAAACCTATAAAACTGGCACGAAATAGTTCCATCTTTATGCCAGGTGCTTTTTCAATTCGGGTTTGTTTTATTATTAACTTGATGCCAAAAGCGGTCAGTGCATAGAACAAGGCCGTAACAGTAGTACAAAATATGGCTAGGCACAAGCCTAAGCCTAAGCGTAACAATGAGTATGTACCTAAAGCTAAAACTAACCCCCCTCTTATTAGGGTCAATACAGCACTAGTCTCAAAGCGGGTCTTTTCCGTTATCCCCCAACCCGAGTTTGCCCAAAACTAATTCGATTTTGAAAATTTTTGCATATTTGAGCTTCTCATCATCTCCCGTGATTTCTTGCCTATATTTGAATTGTTGAAAAATTCGACATTTTAAGGTCCCGATGTCCCCCCTTGTGACACAAAGGAAATTTGCTAAAAAGTTTTAACAATTTATATACTATTCAATGCAGCAGGCAGAGCTGAGTCCAACGGTGGTAATTTTTTTCCAATCAGACGATTGGTTAACGAGTTATTGTCAAAGTGGGCGATAAGTTAGTTATTTGACCATAAGTCATTAACCAATCATTTGTTGGCAAAAAATTTCACAACATTGAACCAGCTCGGCAAACTGCATCGAATAATGTAAAGCTTGTCAAAGTTCTTGACAAAAAATTTTGGGTGCCAAAAGGGACCTTGTGACCTTAAAAATCTACCTTTTCAAGAATACAAATTTAGTCGTGGAATGATCAGGGGAGGTAACGAGAAGTTCCAATAAACAAAAACGGTTTAAATCCAACAATGTTTGGGTAAACTCGGTTTGGAGGATAAACGGAAAAGACCTGTCCAAGCTGCTGTTTGCTGCTTCGATGACTCTCCAAAACCCGTCATTCATAGCGATACCCCTTCGAAGCGTGGGGGTCCCAATGCAGTGTTGAATACAGACTTTCTCGTTGTTTGATCTAAAATTGTTCGAGCTCACACTCGTGTTTGGTAGCGGTGAGGACACGTATCCAAAAACCAATTTCACAAAAAAGTTGCAAAATAGGGGTTGCAGAATGTGAACCTATTTTTAAAATGAATCACACTTCGTGCGCAGGGCTAAATTTTTTGACATTTTCTGCCAAAGTAGCGGAACAGCTCATCTTTTAGGTAAAACGTTATTCAATCTTTATTTGATCCAAACAAGGAAAACAACACACGGCAAACCTCACTCCAAAACTGTTCTTTTACCGTTCTTGAGTATTTCACTTCAGGTGAGTTATATTATCTTAAGTGAAAGTGTAGGCCAGCTTTAGCAAAGTACGTAAAGCCATTGAAAGTATCACCAACAGCAAAGTAGAATAGTGTCAAACAAAAACTCGCGAGCGAAATGAGCGAGAAGCCAGACGCATTTCAAAGCTTCGGCGGTCCTTAGGTTTTTGTTTTCAAACGGTTAGGGTGAAGCCCTTTAGGAGGCCCTCAAACGGGGGTATGAAGGTTGCTGTTCCGGCCCTGGATGTTCCTCTTCACGCCTACTGACACCTTGAATCAATTACAGAACATTAGAACTTCAGTTGTGTTGAAATTAACAATTTGTTCTGATAAATCTTGCTAATTCTCACATAGCTACTGTATATTCAGCTCAGTCAGCATTCTCTTCAGCCAAAACAATCATAACAAGTGTCATAGGGGCTTACACATTTTCAGGTTTTCTACAGGAGCGGATAATTTTCTCGTGTTCACATTTGTGGTCTCAGGTTGACCACAACACTACAACCATGTGGGAATAAACAGGTTTATAACCCAATCTTATAAGACGACCAATTTTCAGTGTCAGCAACAAGTAGCCAGTTAAATAACCTGATTATTGGGCAAACGGTTTTGTCTGGTTCTACTCTGTTGGTTTAGCATTCGACCACCAGGTTTAGCTAACACTTTCTTGTAGTTGGTCAACCGAGCATTCTATTAGATTAATTCCCAATACTCTCTCGGGTTCGTTTTGAGGTCTAAGCTAAGAATCGGTAAATTCTTCACACGGAAACACTGGTTAAACGTACTCGTCAACAATGGGGGTACCCGTTTTGATTGGTTGATTGTATAGTAAAATTGATCTTTCATGGTATGACACATGTTTTGTGCCCCTCTCACTATGGTCTAGAACGTCTTTTGATAAAGATTTGAGAAAAGTCTGTAACACTGAACTTGCAGCTGTAACTTGAACTTGCAAGTTTTGTCCAAAATCCCGTTCGAAAAACTTGCAGCTGCAAATAATTCACTAAAAATCATAGCTAGGAATTTAGTTCACATGTGTGAATAACCATGCAAGTTCAATAAATTTATTTCAGCCGTTTTCTCATTGGCTGATGAAAAAGTGCAAGTCCTGCGTGCAATTTGCAGCTGCAAGTTCTTGCAGCAAAAACTTGAACGAGTTGCTAGTACTTAAGTCTAAAAATATCGTAAACGTAAAAAGTTTCTTGAGCTTATTAATTTCAAGTTAGGTTTAGGTGAAGCTTAGGCTCTTGTACACTTTCTCCCACAGGCTCACGCCTAGTTTTAAGCTTAGGTTCCGGGAACAACTCAAAGAAGCTTTAGGCTAAGCCTTATACCTAAGC
The DNA here is from genome assembly GCA_030248215.1 of Enoplolaimus lenunculus. Classification (NCBI taxonomy): domain Eukaryota; kingdom Metazoa; phylum Nematoda; class Enoplea; order Enoplida; family Thoracostomopsidae; genus Enoplolaimus; species Enoplolaimus lenunculus. The sequence goes on from JASANG010002277.1 coordinate 24,563, forward strand.
ATTTGCGAAGGTCTTTATCTAAGGCTAAAAACATCAGCGTAATCGTAAGCCAAAGTCTAAACCTTAAATGTCGCGGGCACTGCACAAGACCGGAGACTTGAAACTGTTTAAACCTTAGAAATCAAGTTTTGTCTTTGGCCTAATTGTTGTGCAATACTTTACTGCGCGGCACGTCGCCATGAGTTGCTAACAAAAACAAAGGCAAAATAAATGAGGTGGCACGCGGCGTCGTCGGGCCTGTAGTCAAGGGGGGGTCAGAAGTCAGAGGGGCTAAGTCCCCCCTGGAAAACTATCAACCTTGCTTGCAAGTCACTGAAAACCCTTGAATGCTCCTTCTGAATAATTTTTATCCCCCTTTAGCAAGGTGAGCTGGCTACGGGCCTGAGCGTCGTATGACGAGTATAGCGCGACGCTCAATGTTGAGTTCGAATTTTATGATTAAGATCAAGATTTTATATTAATTTGATTTTTAATCTGCTTGAATAATGCCAAATTACGTATCGTGAACGTTCCAACTTTATTCAAATTAGTTACAACTGAACAGTGAAGAAAGATTCACTCAGGCGACTAAGATTAGCAAAACCGACCAGTAACCCTGTACTATTTCTATCATCGTCTTTGGACCAAGAATTAATAATCAACCATCCAAACAGTTTAAAGTTTGGCCAGCACAAACCAAACAAATGTGTTTAAACCAGAACCTACGTTCAATTAGACAAAATGCAAAAAGTTTTAGTTAAATTTGTTGCTTAAGCAAAGAAACCAATATTACTTATGTTGTAGGAGAATACTGTTGTCTATAATCCATTTGCATACACACAGTCTAAAACTATGTTTAGTTCCGCTGTGTTCACCAGTGCCAGTTTCCATTTTCCGGCAACACTAAAATAGAAAACATTTGCTACAGAGAAGACAAGAAACTATAAGATACTTTGAGAGCCACGACGTGAATTATAGAAGTTTATATTATTTTAAATTAACCTTAACAACTTGAAGTATTTGTTGTGGTGATAATTATTGTATGCTTTAAACCCTTTTTCGCATGAATATTTTTTGCTTTTTATCTGAGATCCAATGTCAAAGTGGAACTCAAGACTCAATCGAGATGAGCCTTTCTCTCAATGCTCTTCTGTAAGAGCTCGCTGTTCGAGTTCGCGGGTTTTATCATGTCTTGTAGAGATTTTGTATTGCATATACACTGCAAAAAATCGTGTCAGCGATCAAATTTGACTCTAGCGGAGTGGAATTTTGACTCAATTTGTGTAGTCCGGAAAAGCCTATTTCCACAGGGTCAATTTGACTCACCATTTTTTGCAGTGTATGTGTAAATTAAATGTTTTAAAACTGAGAGTTGGGGAATAATTCGTGTATCATTTGACAATTTACCGCAGTGTTGTTTTAGATGGCTTAAAAAGTTTGACGGTTTATCGCATTTCTTTAGGACATATCGTCATTGTTTTAAAATTTTAAATTAACCTTAATCAAGGATGTAACCCTTTTGGTATGCTTGTTAACTTCAATTTCCAAATTATAACTCAGTTGTTACCATTAGTTTCAAAATGGCAGTAGCAGCAAACCCGAGAAAAAAGATGGACTATCAAAGTTTATGTTTCGGGGTTTATCTGGTGAAGAATTTGATCTTTTGGTAGCCAATAAATAATTGAAATATAAACTAAGAAGCTTAGGAAATGCAGAAGAAATCAGCAAGAAGCTAACGAATTGTTTTAATGTTTTCATTTGTAACACAATTCCTTAGATTTACATGGGGTTTTAGGATGCCAATGACCCCAAAGCTTGAAATTTATATGGTTTTATAATCCGATCAGATCCATTAAATGTTTCAATTAATAAAATTTTCAGCATATCAGCACCCAGAATTTGCTGAAGAAAAACAATGAGCATTTTGATATCATCAGTGTTGGAGCAGTCTTGGGTAGGGAACCCCAAAATTCCGAGTGACGCCTGCCACCCATGAATTTGCGCGTCAAATGCTGGCGTAAAATTAGCTTTCGTACGAAATGGTAAATATTCATGTGAGAAATGGTTAATAATTTGACAAATATTCATCTCTGTTTACCACATTTGAACAAATTTATAACAACTTTAAACATTTACTACCTAAACGTTGTAACAACCTTAAAACATCGTTGGTTCACCTGTTCGGTATACTGCTTGACTAATCAAGAATGAACAATCCAATTATCACTTGAAACTTACATCTGGAGTCCTCAAGAAATGGTACCTATTCCAACGACCACTGATTATGACAAAGCCTTACCCAGAATATCACCAAAAACAACACTGCCATTCTTTCAATAATCCTCATGGTTCGCTTATTCGCTGAAGTATTTTCCTATAAAGTAATTTATTAGTTATAAAGAATATATCAATAATTTAATTATTCTTAACATTTCAACCCCGAACTATATGTCCACATGGTATCTACTCCTACAACAACGGTTACTTCTACCGATTCTACGTATCCTGAATATTACCAAAACACAGCAACGACTTCAAATCAGTTGGGTTCACCTGTTCGCTACAGTGTTTGTCTGAAGAAAGCGACTCTTGAAAACAATTGCGATGAAGATCAGAATGAAAATGAAACGAAAGACCAAATGGAGCCAAAGCCGAGCGGGCCAGCATCTGTGGAATATGGAATTTGTGACGAGGAAGGTAAGAGTTTATTGCAGTTTAGCTGTATTGTTTGTTGGTAACAAAAATAAGTATTACTAGTCAATGGTTGATAATATGTAACAGTAAAATATTTGTCGCAAAACTTTTTAAGAATATGTTCTAAATTGCATATATATGCTTTTCCTTGGTTATAAACGAAACAATCAGTACAACAGCTGGAACGCTGCCCAAGATACGTATGTGGGACGTTCTAGCTTTAATACTAAAAATATGGGCCATGATTCGTGAAAACACAGAAATGGCTGAACAACTGACGGACATCAATTTTCATTTATTTAACTGTATGAATTGAGGTTGATAGTATTCTGATACATCGCATGTTTGCACCAGTTATGTGTGGGCAACTGAGGTTTGGCGTTTGGTTTAAATGAATGGCTTGCATGCAAATAATGCCTATTGCCAAGAGTGGCTGATGACAAGAGTGTGCAACTCTTGGGGTCATGAATAATGACAAGAGTGTGCAACTCTTGGGGTCATGAATAATGACAAGAGTGTGCAACCCTTGGGGTTCCGCATGGTACCAAATGTACCACCAGCGCTGCGTTTTTGGCCGACCCCTTTGTTTATTGGGCGGTCTCTATTACATTGAATACCCCTAAATTAACCTATAAGGGAAACATGTTTGGTGCCGGATCCATAAAGTGTCATGGTTCGCACCGGTTATACTCCATCTAAATAATGGGAATAGGACAAAAACGCAACGCGTGCCGGGTACATTTTTTCTACACAGAATGTGCCCAGATGCGCACTCTTCTTAAATAGCGATTATCCACTCTTATTTGACGGTTAATACTGATATGATTAATTACGGATTGTTCAGTAATGTTGTATAAAGAGAAGGATATGGCAACAGGTATCATCCCTGTAAGATTCTGAGATGAAAATAAGTATAGCGGCTTTGGAAAATATAGCATTGAAATAGCAATTGTGATGTCCGTCGTAGGGATAGGTTCATAAAAGCAGTTCCCGGTCGAATGTTCTACTTTCTCTACACAACTATTTTCTGCAGGTCCTTGAGGATGCTGGGAACTGTTTAGTTTGTACTATAAGAGAACCTAAGCGACTCTTGGCAATGAACGCAGTTTACCGTAGACAATTAGCATGACGTACCTAGAAACTAATGAATAAATATATGTATAAAATTGGCTATTTTAAAGTATACATGTTAAAATTTGTTAAACCCCATCACGGGGTGGGGATCGCCGCCAATTTTTAACTGATCCACGTCCCACCGCCTTTCCTGCACCCCCTGGGGAACCCCTATGGAGATCCCCATCTCCATGACATTCCTGACAATTCTTGACTGCGCACACATGGTCAGACTCGTAGCCAGATCAAGTTGATAAGGGGCTAAATATTGTTCAGGACGGGCATATAAAGGGATTTCGATGACTATAACAAGTAAGGTTGAAATTTTTTAGGAAGAGCCAAAACTCGTCCAGACGGGGCTGAGCGCCCGTGGGGCTGCGTCTGGCCGCAGGCCCGCCCCTGATTCACACAGCTTGAGCAACTCGAAAGATATGAATGATTTCGATGGTATTGAACTGATTTGTAATCAAACTATTTGTTTGCATTTAGGCATTGTTCTACACTTATGACCTGGGAACGAAGCAAATCTGTCACTTTTTATATTTTCATCCAAAATTCAACTTTATTCATAATCATTGAACTTGAAATATTCACTGTTTCTCATTTGCAGCTGAGAATTATTGGAAAACTTTCAAAAATATTAACCATTTTGTTTCGGGTCGAAGCAAGCATTAAACACATGAGTGCGGTGGGCCCGTAGACAGAAGGAGGTCAGAGAATTGGTCAACATCTTTGGAAGGATTGTGGTCCCTAGAAAAGTTTGAATTTTGCTTGTAAGTCATCGAAAACCCTTCTGTGCCCCTGCTGAAATTTGTTCAGCACTCCTTTGCAAGATAAGCTGGCTATGGGCCTGGAATGCGGAAAGAGTATTGGGTTGTGATGTACAAGTAGGACTTGTGAATAAATTTTCATAACCTATGATAGCTGAAAATTTGCTAATTTTTTTCTTTTATATGTCTTCTTATATAAAAATCGGTTTTAAAATCGGGGGAGGGGCAGCTGAACCCCCTTGTCTTGCATATCGGTTCCGGTGCCCATTAATACCGAATGCATTATAGATGCTTTTTCGGTTGTCCAGGTCGTGTCTTTAGCTACAAAGTTTTGGCGAATCGCGTTTTTCAATTACTAAAATGAAATTGTTGAATTGGAATTAATTGCCAAATGCAAGTCATGCGAATCTTGCAAATACTTTGTTGTTTACTGTTAAAACACTGTTTGTTCGGAATCGTTATAGAAAGCAGCGGATTGAGAATAGAAGACAAGAATTTGTAAACATCTTATATGGGCCGCGCTGAATATGTTTGGTTTGTTTTGACCGGATGTATACAACAATTGGTTCCGGGACACTTTCCTGTAATACTGTTTGCCAAGTTTTCAGATTTTGGCATAATTTATACTTGTATTGAGGCTAAGGATTAAGTTTATAAGGGATCAAGTAAAGTATCCTCTAAGGATGGCGGTATACTACAAAAGGCGCCGTCCGTCACCGTACGTTTGTAGTGTGACGCCTAATTACGCACATACGCATACCGTACGGTGACGGACAGTGAGGACGTCGGCGGCCGGCGCCGTACGACAAGTATTGCGTCACCCTATGACGTCAAGTAAAGTTTGACCCACTTAATGGAATCAAGTAAAGGTTTTACCGCCTGGTGATTTCTAGTACTTAAAGGGGTGATGGTATGCATTGGGATCAAGTTTAAGGTAAACATGTTGGATAGAAGTGTAGTAGTGCAAACCATTTGATTGCAAACTCCATTGAAATAATAAAATTAATTTAAAGGGATTCGCCTGATCCCTGTCCTTGTTGAATGGCGACCAGAGCCGAATCCAATAAGAGCAATGTGGTCATTGTATAACACCATCAAAAGCCTGGCCAAGGAAACTACGGGTCAAAGGTGTTTCAGAAATTTTATAAATGGCATTTTTTGATAGTTTTTCAGTTTGTAACACAAGAACGTTTCATTTTCAAAATTTTAACCAAAGTAACTCTTCTTCAAAAAATTTGAGTTACGCGTTTGAAAACTTTAGTAAATATGCGTCAAACAAGAATGTCTAAAGATGGAACTTGTGTTGAAACAACATATTTTGGTATTTAAAAATTTTCAGCCCTGTGAAATTACAATTTTTGGGGTTGACTTGGGCTTCTTTTAGTATCTTTGTAGCCTGTATTCGTTCATTTTATCACTTTTCCACGTCATGCAGTCTGAGAAATTAGCACTTATGCCACGGTATGTAGTGTTTAAATTTGTCGGGGGTCTGCTGACGATTGATAGATTCAGGGATTCCCCCTTAACCCGTCTATTAAATCTCACTGACGGTATTGCAACTGTGTATACATCCATGCATAATGCCACAATGCTGACGATTGCCATTTGAACATGAAAATATATTTTTCAAACTGCAACACAACTGCAAATGGCTCATAAATTTTAATTAATTTCGGATCCCTTTGTCGGTTACATGATGTAATGTCAAATATAAATAATATCGAAAAAATGTCATTTAGAAAAAACTGAGACCCAAGCTGCAGCGGTAAACCCTTTGAATTTGGTATTTGCCGTTGAAAATTGACACTTTTCGTCACATTTTTAAATAAATAATTATTTGTGGCACAGTTTCAATGCATTCGTGGTTTGTAAAATTGAGCTCAGATATCGAAGCAGACTTGTAATTTGATTAGCAGCCATATTCAAAATGTACTGTTAAATCATAGTTTATTGATTTTAGAACGAAACTTGTTGTAGTGTCTTTAGATAATTTTTTATAAGAATTATGGCCAATATGTAGAACAGGGCCGTAACAGTAGTATAAACATATTTCTAAGCCTAAGTCGAAACAAAAAAAGGAAAACTTAAATCCTACTCTATGGCAGTCTGTCAGAAAACGTTCCGCCCCTTTTTCTAACATTGGCTAAAATTTTAAATTAACGCAGATATTTTGGTTCCAAAATTACCGTAAAGATTTGATAATTGAACCTTGAACTGATTAAGTTAAAATTTGCAAAATATCAATAATCTTAAAATTGCAAAGCAGCAAGTGAACAAGGTTGTATCATTTACAAGGGATGTAAGGCATCAATGACGGGGGCTCTGCTACACTTTACCCACAGGGTTAAGCTTAGGGCAACCTAAGCGTAAACAGATCCCGAACAAATTCGCAGCTTGCAGGCCATAGCCTAAGCTTAGGCTTACGACTTATATGTCGGATATGTTCCGTACATCATACGATTACACTTTGAATTTTTATATTTTTATGTGTATTTTTGATTTTGTAAAACTTTATTTTTTTCTCAATTTTTTTGTATTTTTTAAATTTTGGCCTATATAAATGGTTCAAATTTAGAAATATTAACACATTCCCTTTAACTTGTACCAGGGACATAGCAAACGCTGTATATGCCGTATTTATCACGTGTTAAAGTCATAAAAATAGTTATAATGTCTGTTAATGGTGCTGTAGTTTGCGTTGTGTGCAGAGTCGATTCAACATAGCGAAAAGCAGACGTCAAAGCATTTATTGTATACCAAAAGAATGTTCGGCTGATAGAAGTTTGTGATTTCTTGCAAAAGCCAAAACGAGTCATAAAAACTGAAAATTTTCAAAAATACGGCCAAAACAGGCCAATGTATACAACAGGGCCGGAACAGTAACCGTAAGCATATTCCTAAGCCTAAGCCTGCGCATAATGAAAAAAGCTATATTAAAGCTTTAATAATCCAGTCCCACGGAATAACCTTCCGACCCTGATGTTTACATTGCCCCCAACTTGCATAAATTTTCTCTAAAATAAATTGTGATTCTTCTGCTAAATTTTGAAATCCGTCTCAGCTGAATTTCAATTTTAAATAAACTCAAAAATTGGCTAAATTTCACAATTAAAATATTGAAATCCAATATTTTAACTAAAGCGCCATTGTTGAATCAGGCGACGACAAAAGTGTAAACGTTTGAGATAATTTTTTTCTACACAGAATTATACCCAGTTGCATATTCTTGTCGAAAAAGTTTCATGGGGCAAAGCTAAGATTCTGGATACGCGAGGGTTATATCAATTACTTATATCGATGTATATGGTTTAGTTTTAATTCCTATTTGTCTCAGTTCGTATTTCTTTAGTCATCATAGAATATATGCCTTGGCTCTCTCTGGCTGCCCCCCTACTTAAAGTAATCATTGATCATCTACACTTTGTAAGATGTTGCCCGCTCCAATTGTCTGAATATTGAATTTTTAGATATTTTAAATATTACACAAAAATGTATTTCTTAGCAATGAAATGTTTTTTAAAATAAACAATAAAGTCTTTCTGTTGGATCCGCGAAGAATTTGGTTTAAATACCGTTAAGCGAACACTAGAACAGGTTAGCAATGCTATTTTCTATTAGGCTCTTAGCCAGATTAACGTGTTATCAGATTTTTCCACGGCAGCAGTCAAGAGAAAGGTCCTGATACACAATGTGGGACAAAACTTTTATAGAAAGGCCAAATTAGTAAAGATCGGATTTATTCAACTGTTTAACTGAAGTTGTGTCTGCGTAAAGATTCAACTTTTTGTCTGTATTTTAGTTAGCAACGCATAAAGCGCAGTATGGCACAGTAAAGTATAGCGCAGCCCTAAGCCTCAATTCGGTCATATGAACCGTTTGCTTGTTTAAATCACGGTTTGAAATTTGAACTCGAGTTGAAAATTTTCAATTCAAATTCACAATGTGCGGTCTTGTAAACTGTTTTGTTTACACAAGTTTAAATTTGCCGACGTTGCGATGATGACCTTTCTAGTATTTTATTGCTGAATATCGTCATGTTAAAATGCTAATAATGGTCTATGAATGCTCTCTGTTGTCAAGTTTGGTTGATAGTTTTGGATTTTAAATATTTTAGTCAAAATTAGAAAAGTTGTTAAGGACAATTTTAGCTACTTTTCGTTAGGATTTTCTGGAATTATTGACGGTGCAGAATTCGTTTATGGACGTTGGAGCGACTTCTACCTCAGCTTTTTTAAATTGGATCCCGCCGATAAATTTGACCAATCAGCGTTCGTAAAAGAACTTAAGCTGGATGGCATAGTTTACCTACAGATATAAGTCGAACTTGTTCCTACCTGAAGTTTATATTTTATTCAAAGTATGGACTTTATCTTTTACTGCGTTGAAGTTTTAGTTTATTCGTTGTATTATAGTCAACTCAGCTGCTCATTGAACAATGATTATTCAAGAGAAGATATTTATTTTGATGGAAAATTTAGAATACACATTTAGTATAAACGTTACAGTCAACTGGTGACGAATTTTTCGGAGGTGTGAGATACACCAAAATACAAGTTTGGGTTGCACTTTACTTTACTAAACCCAACCTCGGCGTACGGTGGTAATTTTTAATAAAAAATTATGAAAATTAAAAAGAATGCATGTTCTTATTATGTGAAAACTTAAAAAGTTTCGCAGTTAATTTTATTATGAAGAGGCAGCTGGCAATGGGGATACGTATATTAGTTACCTATGAAATATGGAGTCTCGGAGGAAGTATTATTATTACGGCCAATTTTACTTTAACGGGCGTAACAGAAGATTAAGCGTATTCCTAAGCCTATGCCTAAGCCTAAGCGTTGCGAAAACATGTTTCTAAGCCTAAGT
>JASANG010002349.1:0-33942 GCA_030248215.1 Enoplolaimus lenunculus
AACTGATGATAGGTGCTACACATATTTTGACAATGACAGGTACTTGATTTTAGATTTGTTTTGTGAAAGGTTTAGAATTGATACTGGTGAGTCTATGATGCCTTTAAGTCGGGTCGAAAGCATGCGAATAAATCTTAACATCCTCCTAAATTTAGGTAATCCATAAGCCTACGCCTAAGCATGATGGTGGGCGACGGTCAAATTCGACTTCGCCAGCGTCAAACGTTGCTACTCATGAGTCGAATTTGACGCTGTCCGCGTCGAATTTGACTCAGTTAATGTAGTCTCGTAGAGCCTATTTCGAGAGAGTCAATTTCACTGACCATTTTTTGCAGTGTATGTTAAAAATTAACTAAAATAGCAAAAATAATGTTATTTTTACTTCGGACCAATCTATATTACGTCATCGGCTGTTTGGTTGCAGTTGTTTTACTTGAACGCTGCACTCAAACCAATGGCTATATGTATTATCGAGTTTCACCTCAAAATGACGCAATGATAACTGAAACTATTTTGGCAATGCCGCAGGGTGACGTCATCCCTCAACGAGCCACTCGATACGGCCTGTTGTCGCCGCATCAAGGTATGGTCCGTTTACGGTACAATTTAACCTTTACTACATAGTTGAGGGGGGTACGGAATACGGACCCCACTAGAAATTTAATGAAAAGCAGCTTATTTTATAGTTCTCGACGCGCTGAGTACAACGATACCGTTTTTAAGGCTGCAAGCCTCTGGTTCAAAAGTTATGGCTATTTACAATTTAACTTTCGTGTACAATCACCTGTCAATTTTATACAACTTATTAAACCTGCTAAAGGTTGTATTCTTCGAACACGGAAATTATAGACTTTAGTGCGCCATAGCTTTTGAACCATAGGTAATGCAGACATAAATGTGGTATGGTTAAAAACTCAACTCGTCAAAGATATTATAGGATAAATTACTTTTTATTTAATTTCTAAAGGGTCCAGATTTCGTACCTTCGCCCATAAACTGTATAACGAGCAACTAAGGTATCAAACTTTACATATGGAATATAGCGGTAATATGGTTAAAGGCATTACCATAAAAGGTTATGGTTACTTCAAGTAATAATGCGCACATAGTTGTAAAAATACGTATAACCGGGTTTCTGTTTCCGTTTTCGATAAAGATTAATGTCCGTTACTGGTTCCGTTATAAAAATACCTAAAATTTTGTCGTTTTTATCCTAAAAATTAGTTCTAAATCATGTACACGCAAGTTAGATCTCGGTATGAAACAAGAATGACAAAATTGATCCAAAATCTTAAAAATTAAAGTGCATCCGCTGTTTTTTGTTTAAAATTTATAAAGCCAGATGAATATTTGCATGGACTATTCAATTGTGTTGACAGAAAAATAAAACATCTTTGAAACTTGAACTCCTCAGTATCTGCGTGTTTCGTTTCCGTTATTTTTACAATCCGTTTTACACCCTGGTAATTATGTCACTATCAACGTAAAAAAATCACTCTGACGTTAATTTCAGTATAATGTCGCAAGTAACTCTGGTTTGTCCTTACGTTAATCTTAGCCCGTTTAAATTTCAGATACAAGGTCTTTCTGTCCAAAAACTGTTACTTGTAAGTTCAATAGTAAGGGTTGCGCTATTGTTTAATGAGCCGGCCGCCGCCGCACGTCGCTACGCACCGCCGCACGCCGCCGCATACGCCGCTACGCGCCGCCGCACGCCGCCGCATACGCCGCTACGCGCCGCCGCACGCCGCCGTACGCCGCTACGCGCCGCCGCACGCCGCCGTACGCCACCGCTCGCCGCCGCACGTCGCCATACACCACCGCTCGCCGGCGCACGGCGGCGTGCGGTACTTTTTAATATGTTTTACAAAGCCGCGCGGCGGCGTGCGCCGGCACACGGCGGCGTCAACCGTCGCGCAACGAGTATAGCGCAACCCTAATAATCTTACAAAAAATGAAATCCAAAGTAGGCACAGGCTTAAATGTAAATTTTAGGCAGGGCCGGCGGAAAATCTTCTCATACAGAGGCCCCGGCCCTGGCGGAAAATCTTCTCATACAGAGGCCCCGGCCCTGGAGGCAAAACTTCTCGTACAGAGGCCCCCGGCCCTGGCGGAAAATCTTCTCATACAGAGGCCCCGGCCCTGGCGGAAAATCTTCTCATACAGAGGCCCCGGCCCTCGTGGGCCGCCGTCTTGCAAACTGAAAATTTTTTCGCAGACCACGAAGTTAGAGCTGTGAAACTTAATTGGGGCCTATCCTCGGTCCTGTTTTGGGGGTTCCTTATGCCAGCCCTGAGTTTTAGGTTTACGCTTTGTTTTAGGGACCTGTAGTAGACATAGATTACTTCAGGTAACCACGCATGGGAACCACGAGCAAGCCGACGCACTCCGAAGACACAGAAAGACAAAGTGATGCAGTATTTATGGGCACTGTAGCGAAAATTAGTTTCGAAACATTTAGAAACGACAAGCGACTGAAAGTATTTGTTGTTCAAAAAGCTTAACTAAGCACTAGTCAGCCGGTTTTGGGCAATGTGCAAAAGTTAGCGAATGCACAACAATCTGCACGCAAATTTTCTTTTCACAGATCAATTACGTTTGTGTTCTAAGGAAAATATTGTAAAACAAAGTAATGCTGGAAAGTTGTCCAAAATACGCATGAGAAGTATTTTACTTTTAATTATATAGTAAAACACAACAAGACGTGTTATCATTGGCTTTAAGTTTAGGATTCACTTGCAGTTGTCGGTAGCCAGGTTACGTAGTTGGGGGTTGTAGTTTTTTTAGAACAAGCTTACACTGAGTTTAGACAACTTACAAGTAGAATGTCACTTTCCTATAGGGTCTAAATTGTTCTACGGGGGCTGTGCGGTGATTTACCTCCTGGGTCCCTCTGGCTACGGGCTCGCTTATGTTTTATAAAGTTGGTCAGTATGTAGAGTTTGAGTCAAGTGCTACTATGAAAAGCAATTTTCACTGAAAGGTGTCCGCTTTGTTACCTAATTTATCCTGTAGTTTCGGGAGCATTTCATCTGGTCGCCTCGTCGCAGCTTACGGTAATAAAGACAGCCGTTTCTTTGAACCGACATCATTTTACAATAATAAAGTTTTATTTATGACGTGTTTTAAAGTGTCGGCATTGGTAATTCAACTTTTCGTATCGTTTCCCTCAAAATAGCGAACAGTTATTTAAACAGGACCGGATTATCTGGTTCTCCAGGGCTGAAGACTCAAGTCAACGGAATTCTTAAAACATCGGAATAAAATACGATTTTGAGGTAAATATTAATTTATAAATATTTATGAACGAACATATCGTAAGCCACAATGAAGTAAAACTCAATCTTAATTTCGCGGAACAATATTACTTTGACAGTAGTACACACAAAAAAACATTTGCTGATATTAATGAGATATTTTCGTAAATTCAAGACAATTATGTCTTAATTTAGACTTCAGACATATATTTCTTGAATGCAAGACATTAGTTTGTGAAGTTTTTCAGAAATATGTGTCTTAATTTTTTAACACTTAAATGTCTTAAATTTAAGAATCTGTTTCATAAACGATTAAGACAATATTTCTGAAATATAACACAAATGTGTCTGAAATAACAGACATGTTTTGCAAGATTTGTCAGGAAGGTTGCGTTTTAAATTGGGAGCTAAGTTGAACCAAATTCGCCTAATTTTACAACCTAAGATACGTCCATGACGTAAGCTTAGGTTGAATAGGAGCGTGAGCTCAACCCGAAGTATCTTTGAAATTCGATTATTTTTATACTCTCTCAAGAATATAACCGCACCAACATTTTTACATACATAAAAATCAGAAAATTAGTCTTGAAACGCAATTGTTTCTTGAAAGGAAGAAATTTATGTCTTATAAATTGGAAATAACCATTTGAGACACAAGCTTCTTGGACGTATAAGGCTATAAAAGTCTGAAATATAAAACATTTATGTCTTGAAAAATTATGAAAATAGAAGTCATGAAATTTCAAGACAATTTATTTTGTGTGTATAAGCATATTCCTAACCCTAAGTCTAAGCATATGCCTGAAGCAAAAAATAGTCTATAGCTTACGTTTACGCTACTACAGTCTTGCGAAAAAGTGGTTCGCGTTTCAAAGTATTATACATGGGACCTTCTCACGAAGCGTACACTGTAAATTTCATTGAGCTGCCTTTAACTCAGAATGAGTTGAATCACTAGTCTGAGCTAGGACTATCAGAACTCAGAATTTCAAGTTGATTCACTTCATTCTAAGTTAATTAATCAACTCACCCAGAGTCCACTCAACTCAGAGTGAGTTAAATGTTTACTGATATTAATTCAGAATAACTAACTCGCTAACCGAATTTATTAAGCGACTCATTGGAATTTACAGTGTACAAAAATTATTGAAATTTTATCGTTCCAGCTTTGTTTTCAAATCAGAACACATATTATGTTTTTAGACTTACAATTAACCAGAAGCTTAAATCTTAAATGGTGTCTCAACCAGGTGCGTGTATATTATGAAAGGGGTTAAGGGATATAACACCAAGAATTTTCTTAATCGACCAGAATAATCAGCCTTAGCAGAAACATTGACGTCATATTTCTAATTCTACTTATCGAAAAAGACTTTTTTGATTTCGCTGTAATTAGTGAGATAATTTTAACTCAGAATGAGTTGAATCCACTCAAAAGTTTGCGCTCTGAGTTAGGATTTCAAAACCCAAAATTTTGAATCGAATGAACTCATTCTGCGTAAATTAATCAACTAAACTCATGCTGAACAAAATATGCTCAGAGTGAGTTAATATTAACTGTTATTAACTCAGAAACAACCAAATATAACTAATTCTCTCTCTGAGTTCACTAATCAACTCATTGGACTTTGCAGTGTTTTACACTCGCTTTCAAAATACACCTAAACCACAAACCGGCACTCTTCCGAATTGGAATCCTGGCTACGCTCGAAACTTTGCCAGCAATCAATTTCTGTTTAATTTCATCTGATAATAAATAAATAACTTTTAAATATTAAAAACGTTGAAGAAAATGGTAATTTTAATCAAAAAAATGTTGCAACTACAACACCTGACGGACAGCTGCGCCCGGTATCCAGACGAAGCCGTGGGGTTCACTCCCAAACTTTTTGACCCTCCCTTTAGGGAAAATTTTAGTCTCGCATATGAGCCTTGTTATATCACAACCGCGAGCCTATCTTCAAATTTGCCCCCTCATAGGAAGTTGGGATGGCACCGCACCTGCCAACATTAGTGTTTTCTGCGGCGTTCGTTTGCTGTCCCTAATTAGAATCGCAGGCAGCTTTAATTTTTAAACAATGTTTTACAAAATGCACCGGTTTTACAATCGATTTCTGTTAAAAAACAACAACAACAACAACGACAACAACAACAACAACGACAACAACAACAACGACAACAACAACAACGACAACAACAACAACGACAACAACAACAACAACGACAACAACAACAACGATAACAACAACAACAATAACAACAACGATGACAACAACAACGATAACAACAACAACGACAACAACAACAACAACGACAACAACAACAACGACAACAACAACAACGACAACAACAACAACGACAACAACAACAACAACGACAACAACAACAACGACAACAACAACAACGACAACAACAACAACAACAACAACAACGATAACAACAACAACAATAACAACAACGATGACAACAACAACGATAACAATAATAATAATAATAATAGCAACAACAACAACAATAAGAATAATAATAAACAACAACAAAAACAACAACAACAACAACAATAATAATAATAATAATAATAATCATAATAATAACAACAACAACAACAATAATAATAATAATCATAATAATAATACTGTAGCGACCTGAATAAAAGGGGGACTGATATTTATTTGGCCTCTCCAGAAGGTACCCCCTTGTTATTCGGTTACGGACTGTCATTTGTTCTTAACCCACGCTCCGCCACCCTTCGTTACTGATATATACCCGGTACTGCAATATCCGTTGAATTAAACGTTTATTTGTCTTGTGTCCATAGCTTGACCGATAATGCAATGTTATACTTAGGAATGTACTTTCAAAATTTACAGTTAGGAATAACTGGGACTCCGATTAAGATTTAGGGATTCTTTCCGCTTACGGACTCTTATTATGGATGCGGACTCTTACTGATTGGGACTCAAAATGGGGACTCCCTTCTTATTCGGGCCACTACAGTAATAATAACAAAAACAACAAAAACACGAACACCAACAAAAACACGAACAACAACAACAACAACAACAAAAACAACAACAACAACAACAACAACAACAACAACAACAACAAGTGCACATTGGATCACTTCAAAATGCAGCTCTGCATTGTCTTAATATATACATTGTGTGAGTTTTTATACGAGCTTCGACAATTGCATATGCTGAATCTCATCGATGCAGCTGGAAGGCATATGTTTCATTGGTTTAAGCATCGGTAAAAAATAAACACCAGTCAATTGATAAAGATTTATTGTTTTTATAGCCCATGTTACTTTAAGGGGCGTCCAGGTTTCTGGTGGCTCTATAAAAAGTATAGGGTTAGATTCTAGATTACATTTTTTTACACGTAGGTTTAGGCTTACGCTTAGGCTTAGGCTTATGCTTATGCTTAGGCTTAGGCTTAGGAACACAGTTTTGCAACGGCTTAGGATTAGGCTTAGGAATACGCTTAGTCTACTGTTTACGTCCATAAAAGTAACAGCCGTTTTTATGATGTATTAGCTTTAAGCCGAAGCATATATGAGCCTAAAATCTAACTTAAAATGTTAAGTGCGAGCCTAGGCTTAACGACGATGAATAAGATAGATTGTTCTATGTATAAGGCCGTAAAACAGTAAGCATATTATTTAAGAGTAAGCGTTGAGCGTTACAGCCAATGTAAACAACAGGGACTGAACAGTATTATAAGCATATTCGTAGGCCTAAGCCTAAGCCTAATGCAAGCCAAAAAATAGCTCAATGGTTAAGCTTCAACTTTGCTTGTAAAGTCAACAAAAGTCCACGTGCGCCCTTGTTGACAAATTTTTCAACTCTCCTAGCAAGGTGAGCTAATTACGCGCCTGCGTGGTAACCAGTTGCTGTTCCGAATGATGCGTACCATTAATTTTCAACTTATCAATGAGCTGGAGTTGTTTCTTACGGTAGAAAAATTACAAATTGGGGCTAAAATAGCACAGTTCTGGCAGCGACCGCAAACCGTATTGTGTATTTCAATACCCGTCAGTGATTTGCTCGCAATGAATGTTAATTAAGTAATTTCAATAATTCAAACCGTTAATTCTTATCAGCTTACAGCCATACTTTCGCCGCGTTGAAATATTAATTGTTAGCGATTTTACTACAAACAGTTTGACACAAGGGTAATATATACAAGCTTAAGCCTAAGCGTTGCAAAAATGTGGTCCTAAGCCTAAGCCTAAGCCTAAGCGAAAGAAATATAATCTAGAATCTAAACCTACTCTTATATAGACCCACCACAAACCTGGACGTCCCTTGAAGTATGCGCCTATTTATCGATGAAATTCAATTATTTTTATACAGCAAAAAATGGTGAGTCAAATTGACTTTCTCCGCAATTGACTGTGGGACTACACAAGCTGAGTCAAATTCGACTCCGTCAGAGTCTAACGTGCGAGTCAGTGAGCCGAATTTGACTCTGGTAAAGACGAATTTAACTCAGTTTGTGTAGTCTCGTAGAGCCGATTTCGGAGAGACTCAATTTGACTCATCGTTTTTTGTAGTGTATGCTTTAGGCTTATATTTGAGCCGGCTTTAAACTTATTCTCACGCTGAGTTTTAGTATTAATACTAGAGTTAGCCTAAGTTTACGAGACCTGAAAGGAACATTAGGCAATACTTTTTCGATTATATTATAGTTATGGGTTCATCTTTACAGGCTCTGGCTAAAATTAACCTGTAGGGGATATTTTTCCAGGTATAACTCGGAACCCGAGTCGATACTGGTTCATATGTTAGCAAAACCAATTTGTTCTGTATACGGAACATTCGTTAATCGAATAATCCCACAATTGTATCGAATAGAAATCGAAGAATCCCACAATTTTATCGAATAGAAATCGAAGAATCCCACAATTTTATCGAATAGAAATCGAAGAATCCCACAATTTTATCGAATAGAAATCGAAGAATCCCACAATTTTATCGAATAGAAATCGAAGAATCCCACAATATTATCGGATAGAAAAGAATCCCACAATTTTATCGAATAGAAATCGAAGAATCCCACAATTTTATCGAATAGAAATCGAAGAATCCCACAATTTTATCGAATAGAAATCGAAGAATCCCACAATTTTATCGAATAGAAATCGAAGAATCCCACAATTGTATCGAATAGAAATCGAAGAATCCCACAATTGTATCGAATAGAAATCGAAGAATCCCACAATTCGTATAGAAATCGAAGAATCCCCTTTCATAGATCCACAATTGGTTCGAATAGAATTCGAAGCTGATTAGCGAAACAAAATGAATGACCTTGCGAAAGACTCGTGGGAAGATTTGTTTGTTGATATGCAGAATGTTCATGATTTGCCTGCGTTGAAATCATCGGCTTCAGGTAGCAAAAGGGCTCATCATACATCACTCAAGAAGAATCGAACAGAGTAAGCAAGGGTCATCGGCGTTGCGAGGACAGGGTTTTAGGGATGTCAAGTGCATACCTTTAAACTTTGCGCTCTGTTAATTTCAGTGAGTTGATTTTATTTCAGAACGAGTTGATCTCACTCAGAGGTCTGAGCTGTGTATTTGGTCTTTCAGAACTCAGGATTGTGAACTGATTTAACTCATTCCGAGTTAATTAATCAATAACCAGTAATGACTAATTCTCTTTCTGAGTTGATTATTCAACTCATCGGAATTATAACAGTGCGTATAAAAAACCTCCTTGAGATTTTTGCGCAGGGTCTAATGTTCGTGCTCTAAGCTTGTGAAATTAGATTTCAGAAGGAAATTGAAAATATTCATGTGAGAATGGGTTAAACTTTATGACGTCGAACGATTAAAATGTGCGAATTAAATGTTACTTTAAATATTCATGTGTTAAAAGGTTAATATAAGCGAATACCGTCAAACGTGTATGTGCAGTGCAAAATTTCCACAATCCATAAGATGGCAGTGGAGCTTGCACTGAGTGGTGAGCAGGACCGTAGCTAGCTCACCTTGCTAGGGGGGATAAAAAATTTTCAGGAGGGGCATTCAAAGGTTTTTAATCAGTTACAGGCAAGGTTGAAAACGTTCTAGGGGGCCCAAAGTTTTCAGGGGGGCTGAGCCCCGCTAGCCCCCCCCCCTTTTGGCTGCGGGCCCGGTTGTGAGTGACGGATACACGTCTCCAACACTGTAAATCCCAGTGAGTTGATTTCAACTCACAATGAGTTGAATCACTCAGTCTGAGTTAGGATTTTCAGAACTCAGAATTCTGAGTCAATAAAGCTCACTCTGATTTAATTATTCGACTCATCCGGAATCAACTGAACTCAGAGCGGGTGTTAACTCAACTCAGAGTGAGTTAATGTTTACTGTTATTAACTCAGAAATAACTAAGTCTCCACCTGAGTTGATTAATCAACTCATTGAAATTTACAGTGAACTTACAATTAGGTGATAGACGGAACTGAAAATATTTATGAGCGACAAAAATTGACGGCCAATGTTACTTTAAGGGGCGTAACAGTAAATTAAGCATATTCCTAAGTCTAAGCCTAAACGTTGCAAAAATGTGTTCCTAAGCCTGACCCTAAGCAAAAAATAATCTAGAATCTAAACCTACTCTTTTACGGACTCAGCAGAAACCTGGATACCCCTTAAGGTAACATGCTCCCAAATTAATAAAAAAATTATCACATTTCAGAACGTTTCTGTCATTACGAGTTGGCAGCTCCAAACGCGGCACATCACCAGCTGTAAGCGCTCGAGCACCGGAAACTGATCGAAAAATATCAACAAGTCAAGATACAAAATCGCTAAATCACACCGAATCGGCCAACAACGCCGTCAAACGAAACAAACCTCACCAAGAACCGCTTGTTAACTTGTCTTTACCAGAAGTTTCGTTCGGAAATCGCCATAGAACAAACGACGTATACTACGACTCAGATGAGCGTTTGCCTTCGACTGATTTACAATTGAAAAAACCAATCAGCTTCAATATAATTACACTCAACGTTAGTGGAATGCAATTTCAAACGAACGTTGAAACTTTAGAACGATTTCCGGAAACACTACTTGGAAATCGTTCGTTGCGCTCGTGCTACTACCATCACAGCTTGGGTGAATACTTTTTCAACCGGAACCGGACATCGTTTGAAGCAATACTGTACTATTATCAAAGTTCCGGTCGACTTAAGCGACCGGATACTGTTCCGCCGGACGTTTTTGCGAAAGAGTTGAAATTTTGGCGTCTTGGAGAGCGGGTAATTGATAAATTTTGGTATAGCGAGGGTTATAGGCAACCGGAACCGCCAGAATTACCCGAAAATTGGATTCAAAGACACATCTGGTTACTTATGGAGCATCCAGACAGTTCATACCCTGCTCGAGCAATTGGGTTTGTGTCTGTGTTTATTATTCTACTCTCAACGGCAACATTTTGTATTGAAACAATGCCACAGTACGCGAATCGAACGATGTCACTCGAACACCGTGACGTCATCGCAACGTTTCACACGCGTGAGAATATTTCAAACTTTAGCATGCGTGAGAATATTTCAACGATTTTCCCAAAGTCTCAGACAGACGCTAGACATATACTTCCGGGTTGGGGCGATCCGTTTTTTGTTTTAGAAGTTGTTTGTATCACATGGTTTACGTTCGAACTGATCACTCGATTTGTGTCGTGTCCGGCAAAGTGTGATTTTATGAAAAGTTTTCTCAATTGGGTGGATTTCGCTGCGATTGCACCATTTTTTATCAATGTCGCATTTAAAGGTAACGTTGACAAGTACAGTATCGTACTTTACCATCCCATCTCTCATGTCCTCAAATTGATATTGCCGGTGTGCAACAGGAATTCCGGTTCCGGTTCCGAAATCTGGTATTTTCACTACTCGCTCTGGTATTAAATATGGAGTCTTTGTTGCCAGATTTTTCGGTATTCTGAGTCTAAATGAAGCTTACACGGCGAAAAATGGTGAGTCAAATTGGCTCTCTCCGAAATAGGCTTTTCCAACTACACAAACTCAGTCAAAATTCGACTCCACCAGACTCAAATTCCGCTAACTGAGTCGCTCGTTGAGTCGAATTTGACTCAGTTTGTGTAGTTCGGAAAAGCCTATTTCGGAAAGAGTGAATTTGACTCACAATTTTTTGCTGTGTAGTGCACTATTGTATATAAATGCAGTAATAGCAAGTATGTTTGATTATGACCTTAACTCATCGTCTATGTAACTTACCTACATACAGTTTATAAATGGAAATGCATTTTTTAACATAAGTTAAACCCGCTTACAATCTCCCCGGACCCGTCCCTTCTATATTTTCTGCTCACACCCCTGTCTTCTCTGACAGATTTATTATGGCGTGATGCAATTGGTCAAAGTGCGGCCTTAGCGAAATCAATAACTTTATACAATTTCTTTAGAATACTGCTTTAGAGTTCAATTTTTTCAGTGAGCGGTTATTTGCCTAAAAATTTAATTCTTTGCTAGCAGTTGTTTCCCATAACTCAGATCCGGTTCCGGTGTAAAATGTAATATTTTTATTTTCCGGTTCCGTTACCCGTATTTTTTAATTGTGGATGGACCCGGATCCCCCGTCGCCGCAAAAGCCACCGTAACAAATAAATTTGTGTTAAAACAAAACTATAAAAGTGTAGGATTAGATTCTAGATTACATTTTTTTGCTTAGGCTTAGGCTTAGGCTTCTGCTTAGGAACACAATTTTGTAACGCTTAGGCTTAAGCTTAGGCTTAGTAATACGCTTAATCTAATGTTACGCCCCCAAAAAGTAACATTGGCCCTGGAAAGCGTTAATATATCATGGACACATTTGATTTTACAGGCCAAGGGTCCACAATGTCCCTATCAGTCCTGCGCATACTACGATTGGTTCGCGTATTTCGAATTATCAAACTCTCACGTCATTCGTCTGGGCTTCAGATCCTTGGCAAAACGTTCACTGCAAGCGTTCGGGAACTGCTTTTATTAATATTTTTTCTGCTCATTTCACTGGTGCTATTTTCAAGCGCAGTATATTTCGCAGAATCCGGTGTATCCGGAACTAAATTCACTTCGATTCCGGCTGCATTTTGGTACGGAATTGTGACAATGACAACGGTCGGCTACGGAGATATGACACCGAGAGGCGTTGCAGGTAAATGTGTCGGCGCTGTGTGTGCAATTATGGGCGTCTTAGTATTGGCACTTCCGGTTCCGGTTATTGTGGCTAATTTTAAACATTTTTACCGACAAGAAACACGACTGGCACATTTTAAACGTGATGACGATGACAGTGATGTTGATGATGAAGAAGAAAATGAAAAATGAAAATGAAAAATTAATGAAAAATGAGACAGAATAAAAGAATTAAAATGAGAGACAAAAATGAACCAATAATGCGAGAGACAGAAATTTGAATGAAAATGAGATAGAAAAATTAATGCAAAATAAGAGAAAAAATAATGAAAATGAGAGAGAAAAATAAATCAAAATTAAGACAGAAAAAATAGAAATGAGAGAAAAATAAATAAAAATTAAGAGAGAAAAATGAATGAGAAACCTAAAATATTATCAGTGCGGCGGCTAGAAATGAGCCAAAAATGACTGAAAAATGTGCACGTCAACAGTGTTGCGGTTACTAACCGAAAGAAATAAATGAGAAATGTCAAGTGAATGAGAAATGAGACCAATAGAAGTGCCGCAGCTACCGATTGAGAGAAAAATAAATTAAAAATGCGAAATTCAGCAGTGCCTCGACTTGTGCTCCTACTTCCTATAAGGTCGGGATCCTGAGTGTCTGTGTCAGAGCATAACTGATCCATCAAATGTGATTTCAATACATTTAGCGTTTTCGGCACAATTCAGTTTAATCATCGCGTTTATTCACGCTTATTTGTCTTCTTTCTCAGTTTAATCGCGACTGTCGATATGATGGCCCATGTTAGTTTAACCCTTTCTCACATGAATATTTTCTATTTCCCCTGAGACCTACTTTTATGCTAGGATTCGAACTCCAGTGACTGGAGTGGTGTTGCAATTGTTAAACACTGTGCGATAAATACTATTTAACGTATATACACTGCGCTGAGTTGCCTATGGGCAACTCAATGTGAGAAGGGGTTAAGGGGCGTCCAGGTTTCTATAGTGGGTTTATATAAGAGTAGATTTAGAAGCTAGATTACATATTTTTGCACAGGCTTAAGCTTGGGCTTAGGCTAAGGAACTCATTTTGCATCGCTTAGGCATAGGTTTAGGCTTAGGAATATGCTTAATCTACACTTACGCCCCCTAAAAGTAACATTGGCCGATAAAGCAATACACGACTAGAAGGTCTGCAAGTGCTAAAACGAAAAATGCCAATGATAAACAAGAAGAAAAAACAAAAAAATGAGCGTAAAATTAAAAATGAAGATAAAACGCTAATTCTGAGAACCAAAACTGAAATGTGAGTGAAAATAATATTAAAGAAACAAGAAAGTGTGAAAAATGATGATGATAGTGAAATATGACAACTATGAAAATGAAAAATAAGACAAAACAAAGTGGGCAAAATGAAAATCATCGAGAAACTAAAAAATGACCAAAATGTATTGCGAAAATGCAATGAATAAGTACTTATGTGTACAAAATGTTTACGAAAAAGACAAAATAATCACATAAAAAATCCAAATGTAACCACTACAAGAGTAAATATTACTGATGCTGTGCTGAACTCGGAGGCCAAAGTCCCTCTAAGGATGTGTCTCGTTTACACACAGGACAGCGATAGCCGTCGAGTGCAGCGGTAAGCACTACTGTGCGTATATTTTTGCTGGTACGGCGAAACAGGCTTCAACTGTATATTTTTGCTGGGTTGGTCAAAACATTTTCGACCTTTGCTGCGTCCTTCGCGGCAGCGGTGGCGCCTGAGCACGGGTTTAGGTGTGAACCTCATTTGAAATTTTGGAACAGGGGTTTAGACACGGTTTTAGCTTTCAACACATAACCGTCCTCGTTCGAAATTTTTACAGAACGTAACATCCCCATATTTTCACTATGACAATTTTGGTATAGAACTCAGCCGTTACAGTATTATAAGCATAGTCTTAAAGCGTAAGCCTAAGCCAAAGCCTAAGCGTAATAAAATAAGCCATATATAACTAAGACTAAGCCCGAGTTTAAGCCTAAGCAAAAAAATCGTCTAAAGCTTTCGGCTTACTCTATTGCAGTCGCACAGAAAAACGTTTCGCGCCTGATGTTTTACATGGGCCACAATTTTTGACCTCTCCAAAAATGTTTAGCCGGTTGTAGGTCTGCACCTAAAACCGTATTTCCACCTCCACGACCAATCAAAATACGGGACAAATATGCTTTATTGAATTCCGGCTGTTTTCCCATAGCAAATGCGATTATAAGCAAAAAGAAAGATTTAGCACAAAGTTCGCATTTTAGATTAGTGCAGCTTTTGTGTATGTATTGATTCGAAAATAGACACTTTTTTGTCTTCAATACCACCAATTGTGCAACGCGAAAATTAGTCAATGTAAAGAACAGGGGGTGGAACAGTATTATAAGTATATTCCAAAGCCGAAGCCTAAGTCTTAAGCGTTAGCCTAAGCGTAAGAATGAGCATATTCCTATACCCACGCCTAAACCAAGCCAAAAATTAGTCTAAAGCTTAAGCTTATCTTTGCTAGTCCAACAAAGAAACGTTCCGCCTTCGATCTTTACATGGTCGTGGAAATTGCTGAAAATCGAAATGGGGGCAATGTATGATTGGATAAAAAGCTAGCGAGCAAACCGAGCGAGAAGCCAAACGCAATTTTAGCAACACTTAACCATGAAAATTTACTCTTTTTTTGTTGCAATACAGTCGGTGGCGAATGCGGAAATTGCTGAATATAGCGATAAAGTGATATTGTATAACAGGAAATAAAAAGCTCAACAACAAAGCGAGCGAGAAACCAAACGCAATTTTAGTAGTAAAAATATCAAAATTTTAGTTTTAATCCGGATTGGGATCCCTAAGTCCTGGTGTCACACCCTTGCATAAGCAAGTGAATATATACCGCCTGCAAAACGATGATATTTTGTTTTGAAACTTTATGTTGGTTTTGGGATCGACCAAGTGTCTAAGCAAAAATCATTACCAACCTCACCCTGTCGATTTTTAGAAGAGCTTCACGATAGTTCTGTACTTTTGGACTATTTCGATATCGGCCAGTGTAATGATCAGGGGTGGAACGTTTTTCTGTGGGCCTGCAATAGAGTAAGCTTAAGCTTTAGATTAATTTTTTTTTGGTTGGCTTAGGCTTCGACTTAGGCTTAGGAATACGCTCATTCGTATGCTTAGGCTTAGGCTTAGGAATATACTCATTCTTACGCCTATTCATAGGCTTTAGGCTTAGGTTAGGAATATGCTTATAATACTGTTCCGGCCTTGTTCTTTACATTGGCCTCGATGTCTTTACGGCGTGGTCAGCCACCGTGTCGCGTCGAACCAATATACAAATAAATGTTTTGTGCTTTAAAAAATTTTCGCCAATGTAAAGATCAGGGGTGCAACCATTTTTTTCGCGGGACTGCAATAAAGCAAGCTTAAGCTTTAGGCTAATTTATTGCTTAGGCTTAGTCATAGGCTTAGGCTTATGGTTAGGCTTAAGCTCATTTACGTCTAGACTTTAGGCGTTGACTTAGGTTTAGAAATCTGCTTATGCTACAAAGTAAGGCGCCGTACGTTGGCGGACGGCGCCGTACAAATGACGGACGGCAAAATTCCAGTAGTTGATTTAAACTCAGAATGAGTTGAATCACTGACTGAATTAGGACTATCAGAACTCAGAATTTTAACTTGATTCAATTCATTCTAAGCTAATGAATCAACTCACCCATAGTCAATTCAACTCTGCAGAGTGAGAATCAACTCAATTCAGAGTGAGTTTACTGTTTACTGATATTAATTCAGAAATAACTAACCCGCTCGCTGCAGAATTGATTAATCAACTCATTGAAATTTTACAGTATACTGTTCCACTTCAGCAAGCTGTAATGTACCGGTGGCTGCGGTGTCGGTGGCGACACTGGGCTCGCACGACGTTCACGCAAAATAATATTCTTTAATAATGAATTCCTTAAGGCGACGCAATTTTGAAATTATTAATTCCTGGAATTACTTAGCTAAATGACATAGGATGGGCTGGTATTGACAAGTAAAATATTGTGTCAGAAACATCAAATGATATGACATAGCTTAAATTACAATTGGTCTTCTATCATTGGTTATGGTGAAACAGATATTCAGTTTACTGCTGTGTAAATAATTAATTATGTTTGCAAGTAATTGCATTTTGCAGCACTTATTTTTCGCTAGATAATTACGGGCTTATATCTAATGATTGTTTTTTTGATAATTTCTGGGACGGGACAAAATGTTGATTAATGATTTAAAAGGGTACGTTGTAGTTGTGGACAAATCTTTGAAAGCCAACGTACAAATCACCGTCAGTTAAGCCCCATTCCCACGTACAAGTTTTTGCAGGGAGAACTCGTAGCTGCAACTGACGTGTGCTTATTTGCACGGAAACATCATTTTCATTATGAATCTTGACATAAATTTTTACGAATAATTTGCAGACGATTGCAATAAATTTGTTGAACCAATAAAGTATCAGTCGTTCAGCCAATGATGGTTAATTAATTCTACTTGCAAGGTTATTCATACCTATGAATTAATTGTTGGCGCATATTCATCATGAATAAAATTGCAGCTGCAAGTTCTTTCAATGAATTTGTGAAAAATCTTGTAGCGGCTTGTTTCAACATATGAAACATTTACGTCGTGAAAACGGTGGTACCCGAAATTTCTTGACTTGAAAACGCTCACAAGCCCCACCACAATCGCTGTAGACTGCGAAGTATCAAACAAGTTTGTTATTTGCGATAATTCAAGCTTTTTCAATACACTCAAACAGACTGAATTAATTTAGAAGTACTCAGCAGCACAGTTTCCGATTGGCAAATCAAAATACAGGTGCAAAAAATCAAAAGACTTGCAACTGCGTTCACATGTGCGAATTAGTTAGCGTGAATTCCGGTGAATAACTTGAGGATGTAAAAATTTCAAAGCCATTTTGCTACCGAACTCACGCATGCAAGCTGCATGCATATGCAAGTTTTTGCTGCAAAAACTTGTACGTGTGAATAGGGCTTTATTGTCAGCGGCGATGTGATAAACGGATAGTTTTGTGATAAAATGGTAATTGTCTCTCTCAAACCCTTGCAATTTTTCTTCTCTGATAATTGTCACATATATAGAATACAGTAAAAATTGCGTTTGATATATCATGATCCGGTGGTGTCGGGTACGCCGTTATCAAAAAGTTCTGGATCCGGCATTGCATATCCCCTACATAACTCAGTCTTGTACCAATCACTTAATAAAGTAATAACAATTTGCTGTCTGTATCCAACGACGCGTATCCAAGCCTATAACCAGCTCATCTTGCTAGGATGGGGATAAAAACTTTTTAGAGCAAAGCATACAAGGGTTCCCGATGATTTACCAGCAAGTTTGAAATCTTTCAAGTGGAGATGGGGGCGCAAAATTTTTTCCAAGGGAGTATGAGCCCCCTTGGCTCCTTCTATCTACTGGTCCGCGTGTAATTGTCTAAGTTTCAAGTTTGAAACGAAGAAAAAGCCATTTTTTCAGTTTGATGCATAGTTTCTACTTAGTGTCGCACGAAATTGTAGACAATAGATTTGCTGAAGCAGAAAGTTTAGAATAGGTAAGGTTTACGGTATTAGCCTGTATAATTTAGTGGATACTCAATCTTTGGCCCATGTTACTCTGAGAAGTATCCGGTTTTTTCTCGCGGTATACAGCAGAAGGAACGGAGTGCAACAGCACACGCCTGCGTCTATACTTTTGCTGAGTGTACGTCAGGACAGCTTCGAGCCTATGTTTTCTCGCTAAGTCGGCCGGGACTGATTCAAGTTTATGTTCTGGCTGGGTTTGTCGGGCTCAAAACTATGAGGCGTAGAAATCCATGAGGACACCTACCAATTCGTAATCGTTCTGGCCAATGTAAACAACTGGGGCGGAACAGTATTATAACCATATTCTTAAGCCTAAGCCTAAGCCTAAGCCTACGCGTAACAATGAGCATACTCGGAAGTCTAAGCCTAAGCCTAAGCCTAAGTTTAGGTGTAAAAACAAGCTTAAGCCTAAGCATAAGCCTAAGCCTATGACTAAGCTTAAGCCAAGCAAAAAAATTAGTCTAAAGCTTACAAGCTTACTCTATTGCAGTCCCACAGAAACACGTTCTGCCCCTGATCTTTACATGTGCCATCCGTTTTAGACAGTTATAAAATCACGCCCTTAAACCATCTCTTAATAATTAGTTCATTATATTTTTAACAGCAAATACTTTATTTTTTTCGGCGTTTATTCTGATAAATCCGAACACGCATTTGGACGCCGTAGTAAAATCAACAGAATCGGATTTTGAAAAAATTCAAACTCACTGACGAAATTGTAACCAGGGCCGGCGTTAGGATTGAGGTTCAATGATGGTCTCACTGAAATATTTCACAACTCGGAAGCTTCATGGTCCATGAAACGTATTTAAATTTGTCAATATGAGCCCCCCAACGATTGGCTCCGTCCAATTGACCGGTTTGGGCGGGGGCGCGCGGGCGCTTCTGCCGGCAGCGATTGCAAGGCCAGCTATTCGACAATGTCCAATGATGCAAGTATGCTTAATTTAAATTTAATTCCAATTTAATGCTACGTCAAACGATCGTAAAGCTTTGCAATTTGAAATAAAACACCAATTTCAATTTCCCACCCGATACCTCAAAGTAATTGTAAGCTAACCAGTACCATATAGAGCGATTCGCCACAAAATTTGCTGCGGATGCGGTGCGGCTCAAAGCCACGATTTACGGATTACCGGTTCGCTGCTTTCTACCGTCGCGTGTGAATTATCAAACAAGTTTGATGCTTGAATTAATTTATTTAAGCTTCATGACAATAAATTCAATAAATTGGAACTAATTTAGGAAGCTGCTCAAGAACAATGTTTTTACAGGCCTGTCAATAAATTCTACTTTAGAACAGGCATAAGACATTTGTGGGTGACTACTTTAATAAATATCAATCGAATTTTGTTTGCATATTTGTGTTTTTAAGTGCAATTCGATATCTTTAATTAGGCTCAGTGGGACGGGCGTAGAAGGTCACAGCGTTTAACGCCGTCAACATAAGTTCGTCCTGTATGCATACAATTGGATCCGTGACTCCGTTGAGTTGGAAATTTTCTGGGGAACCCCAAGAGACGCGAAATGTTAACGTGACGGGTTGAAAACGCCCAGTTTAGATGTTTTAACAGCCGTAGCAAAGTACTTACCAGGTGGATCCAAGTATGTGACCCCTGAGTGTAGTATTTCATGCGCGCGAAATTTGGTGTCAGAATGCGTGGGTTCTTGTGACCCATAGCATTCACATAAATTAATACTTGAAATACATTTTCTGACACAATTCGGTTTACCTATACTGTACTGACCAAACTACTTAGTACCGCAGAGAAGGTAATCGACATCCCTATTATTTGAGTCTGAATCAATACAAGTATCTGTATCCGCAACTTGCATTTTGTAGACGAACGCAGTATAAATTTTGAAGCAAAAGATTGCAAACTGCAGCTGTAAAAACGCCAGAAATTGTGATTTAAAAATTTCAAACATTTTACACTATTTCTATAAACATCATGGAAGTCAACGACAGATATCACGAGTATAAACTTAACAATTTCTTAGTATTAATGTCACATGTCTGTACAAAATATGCTGTGCTAATCAATAGAGCGCTCATGCAAATTATGCGAAATTTTTAGCAATTCTATGCAATTTAGCGTTTGGGTGAGCAAGTTTTTGTCTCACATGGACGAACGAATTTCCGTGTCACTGCAATCGAGTAAGCTTAAGCTTTACACTAATTTTTTGCTTGGTTTAGGCTTAGGCTTAGGCTTAGGAATAAACTCATTCTTACGTTTAGGCTTAGGTTTAGCCATCGGCTTAGGCTTAGGAATATGCTTATAATACTGGTCCGCCCTTGTTCTTTACATTGGCCAATTATTTTAATTAATTTGTATTAATGCTACGTGACAATATTTAAATGTAATTATTGCTAATTTTGCCCAAGCATCCTTTGGTCGCAGAACAAATATACGGGCTGAACTTGTATTACTCCTGCAATAGATAACATACCACACAATATACGGCCCAATAGTCAACGGGAAGCATACATTAATGGTTTTAGACTGTTGACACCCTCTCTTTCAAATACTTATGCACCCGGCTGTAAATCGCTCTTAATACCCACATTCCCCTTTAACATTTTCTGTGTTTTCTAGCACGCCAACGTTACGTGCAAGCTTGCCTACTTCATACTGCAATATTTATATTTTGTGTTTTTATTTGCGTCTGTATAAAACACGCTGGAACGCCTAACGTACGCATTTTGAAGGGTTCCAACGGAATTCCGATGACGGCTAAAATTCCGTTAAAATCTGGGTTTCGATTCCGATTCCGACTGGCTGCAATTGCGATGCCGGAATTCTAATTTTTCTGTTATGAGTTTTAAGGGGATTGAGCTTAGATTTTGCGTGCAGTTTCGTTTGTTTGTAAAGTTGTTTGTTTTTCACAGTAAGTATACTCAGTTGTAACTTGAATAGCATCATGCAGAACGAATTATTCCGCTGTATTAAATATCAAAATATGGCTGCAATTGAAAAGTTTATGTTTTACCTTTAAACGAATAACAAAATATAAACTTAAAATTTTATTTCATAGCAGTGAGCAGTGATGTTAGCCCCACAAGTTTTCAAATATAGCTCGATATTTAGTACGAACTGTATCCTTACTACAGTGACAACTGCACTCCATAGAATTGGTTTATTTTCAAAAAGCTACGTCCTGTTGTTTATGGTTTCATAAGCCTTTATATTTAAAGTTTTGAAATGCTAAAAATGCTTAACTGCATTTATGGTCAAGCTGATCCAGTGTTCTTAGAATTGGCAGGCGTTTAGTAGGTAATATCATAATTTTACAGCGTTAGTAGATCGCTAGTACAGTCAGCTATGCAAGCAATTTATACTGAACCTGTGAACAATACAGAGACGCATACTGCCGCAAAAGTCAAAGTCATACGCGTTAGTTTTTAGTGCAATAATTAAAACTACAATTCCAATTCCGATTGTAATTCCGGTTCTGATAAAAAAAATTTGATCCCGATTCCGGTTCCGCTTTCGACAAAATGTACTTCCAATTGGAACCGTGGCATTATAGCATTGTATGCCCGTTTCATGATTCTGTGTGAGGAACGAAAGTATATATATTAAATGTACAATTTGTAATAAATTCACTGTGATATTTTTCTAACTCTGTTCTAAAATACGGATCGGTGCTCTAACTAAACTTATTTGTTCACATACGATGTATCCCCTTCCACGGAACCTCTCATTCGTTCGCTAGTACGGCCAAAGCATCACCCATGGCGCCGGGCGGCATTAAGAGGCAGCGCCCACTCCAAATTTGGCTCATGCATCCTAAATAAATAGACTCGGTCTAAAAGTAAATATTCTTAAATTGTAATTAAAGGCCACTAAAAAGTTATTCGGTGCCCCCGAAATATAATTTTCTGCGGACGCTCCTGTTTTAGGATGCTTTCCTCTGGGCTTAGCAGATCAGCAAATATGTCAGTTGCAATGGTCAATCAAACGCTATGGTATCGTTGATTGATACGTATACTTAAATTAGAAAACTACTACTTTTCATAGTAGGTCTCGTTGAGTAGCTAAAACGTGAATTACTATGCCCTTTTTAACGGTTATTCTCAGTATAAGTCGACTATTGTGACAGGAAGTGTGTCTTTATGTTTTTAACAGTAGACGCGGAAATGTGCACTTATACACTCGTTTCGATGTGACATTTTATTCACTTGCGGACCGCGCCCGTAGGCCAAAACGACCCGAGGGAACTCAACCCCCGGAAACAATTTCGGTTACCCTAGAAAATTTTATATACTTGCATGAGAAGTCAACGAAAACCCTTGTATGTTCCTCGTGAAAATCTCTTAGACCCACACTAGTGCGGAGAGCTCGAAACGGAAGTGTGACGGATCCGGGATTATTGAGACGGGGGTGCAGTAAATTGGGCTAAGAAAATTAGTTTATTTTCAAATTTGTTGCCAATGGGGTGCAACTGTAAATATATTTAAACAAATGTTGGTATAACTTTTCTGGTTCGAGCTGTTAAAGCTGGGTATCACGCCAATCCCCCTTGAGTTCGCCGTAGTGTTATGCGGGATTCACGTTTATAACTAGTGTAGTCGGGTCACGTTTTGTCACATGACAATTCGACATCAACACAAATAAAATAATCGGTTAAATTATTAGATTTAGTGTTCTCATCGTTAGAAAAACATTTTGTCGAAAGAGTCGTAGCCAGAGCCAGCATGGCAAAAATACGGGACGGGAGGCGGCTAACACATTTTGGGAGGGGCATGCGGGGAACTCACAGATGTTAAATGTAGGGCTGACCCTTTTCGACGAGGGTGGGGCAAAAAGATTACTTTTGTACGAGAGTGGAAACAAAAAGATTTTAAAAGGGTTATACAGGGAATTCATGGACGTTATACGTAGGACTTTTCTACGAATGTGGGGGAGGCGGCAAATTTATCTAAGCGGTGGCTGATCCCTTCCTGTAACCGTCTGACTACAGCCTTGATCTGAACTTAAACGGTTGTTTTTTTTTCAATTTCCGCACTTTTTGTTTCCGAATACAACTTGAATTTGGGTTTATTTTTGCCGGAAAATTTTTTACTTTTGCGGTCTGATAAATGACGTCATGTGTTGAATATGGGTAAACTCGTGCTGTTCAAAGTTAGCATGTTACAAAAGCTGCTGGTCAATGTAAAGAACAGGGGCGGAACAGCATTATGAGCATATTCCTAAGCCTAAGCTTAAGCTTACGCCAAAGCGTAAGAATGAGCGTATTCCTAAGCGTAAATCTAAGCCAAGCAAAAACCTGAGTTTAAAGATTAAGCTTATTCTTGTCTAGTCCCATAGAAAAACGGACCCAAGTTAGTTTAAGGGGCGTCCAGGTTTCTGGTGGATCTATCAAAGATTAGGTTTAGATTATAGATTACATTTTTTTGTTTAGGCTTAGGCTTAAGCTTAGGCTGAGAAACACATTTTTGCAACGCTTAGGCTTAGGCTTGGAAATACGCTTAATCTACTGTTCCGCCCCTTAAAGTATTACATTGGCCGAAAAACGTTCCGCCTCTGATCTTTACATGGGCCCTAAAAGCTTGTCGAATTGAGCGGATAATACATTTACTACTAATTTGAATTATGAATCGGGGTCACATTAGCCATAACTCAGCGGCCCATAGGACACAGTGGGTCATGGATTGCACATCGAGACCGATTTTGACCCCTGAGATTAGGGCTCGTATTCTCGAATGTCTGTAGTACCAAATCACCAATTGGTAATCGCTTAACTAACTCTCAGCTGAGTTGATTCGCCCTCTAAGTTGAGTTGACTCCAGGTGAGTTGATTAATTAACTCAGAATGAATTGAATCAACTCAAATTTCTGAGTTCTGTTATAAATACGGGGGTATGGACTAAACGCTTTGAGTTACTGCATAAAATCGAAGCTATTTAAGCTGCAAGTTTTTGCATTTTAAGAGCGGGTTTTCCTACTTCACCTGTTGCAGTTGTTCAAAGCATACAAATACAAACCAAACCAACTCAGTTTCAGTAGGCTAACAATAAATGTGTAATTATTTTTTAAGTAAGATTCTGATGTTGTGATGGGGATACCCACTATCATTGATCTAAATATAGCACTCCGTGCCCGTACCCAGAGGACGGCAAGAGGCTCAGCCTACCTGGCACAATTTTGCCTTCTCCTGCAGAAAATTAGCAACCTTCCTTGTAAGTCATCGAAGACTCTTGTACGCCTATCCTGAAAATTATCTATCCCCACCTACCAAAGTGAGCTGGCTACAGGCCTGAATCGCTCAGAACAACTACGTCGCATTAATGAATGCGCTTAAAATTGACGATTAGATTACGCTCATAATAATCGTTTAATGTCTCAGAGTAATTGAACTCGAGATCTGAGTCAAAAGACAAACACCAAAAACTGAATATCAGAAACTTGAAAAAACTAATGTTCAATTCCGGATATTCAAAATAGAAAATTTCATTTGAGATATCAGAATATTCGGATAAATATCCCGTAAAAATTGTATAAAAATCTGGACGTGGAACAATAATAGTTTGATGCCCATCGCTTGTTATCATGTAATAATGGTCGACAAATTCTTGTGATCAATACCTTATAAATCCATAAATGCTTCAATATTATTAGTCAATTTATATGGAAATTAATATCGCTCGAGGCACCGACGCGTCACTTGTGAGCCATGCCGGTTGCAATTACTCGGCGAGTTGCCTGGAATTCTAAATTTAATATTTTATTTATTCATATTCCTTGACGGGGTTTTGCTGGTTTCCTGGAAAAAAACTATCGCAAATGACCGGCTGTAGCGTATTTTAAAGAAATAATTAACCGTTATCTATGAGAGGCGTTCGTATGTTAAAGCTAATTTTGAGCCAAATTTTAATATTGAAAATTATAACCAGAAAGTTAGCTTTAAAAACGAATGAAATAATTTTAAACGAAATACAACTTTGAAAAAAATTACAAAATTTTCACGTCCGGAAATTTCACAAATCCATAGGCAAAATGGCCAATGTAGCGCGAACAGAGCCATACCAGTGGTGTAAACATACTGCTAAGCCTAAGCCTTAATCTAAGCAAAAAATCAGTTTAAAGCTTAAGCTTACATTATTGCTGTTGCGCAAAAAAACCGTTTCATCCCTTATCTTTACATACGCTGACGCCCGCAAGAAATGTAGAAATTTAGAAATAATACTAATTTTTTTCGAAATATTTGGCTGAGACAAATCAAAGATTACGGCAACGAAACGCGTCAGCAACTGCCACTTTAAGTCTAGACAAATTAGAAATGTGAACCCGGAATCACATTGAATTCAATACCGTTTTATGTTCCGGTTTTTGTTTATTTTACGGTTTTTCTTTATTTTTATATATCACAATGCTTTTTGTTTTATTTTGTTGTTTTTTATTTAGTTTTGTTATTTTTTTCGTTTGACAAGTTATTATTTTAGTATTTATCACAGGTCTGGTGTATACATTTTAATTATCAAAGATTGCCCGTTGAACAACACCGACGATAGTGGTAGAGTTGAAGACTGGGGGAATGCATACGTTTTAGGCTTGTAATTATAATGAAGCATGTGTTTAAAGCTTTAGGCTCGGGTTTAGGCTTGCTGGACCTGTCCTGATGGGCTGTGCATTTCATGATAATTCACGAATGTAATCTCGGTCAAATGAAGCAATTGCTGAAGGATTCCACATAACATATTTTTGAGTATCGATATGCCATGAGAACATTCTGACGATGCAAAGGTTGACTATGAGAAAACATCCGGCAGATTGTTAGAGTATCAGTGGTTTAACCGTTTTTCTGCGGTACTGCAATAGAGTAAGCGTAAAGTTTAGGCTAATTTTTTGCTTTGTCTAACGCTTACGCTTAGGCGTACGCTTACCATTACGCTTGAGACTTTAGGTTTAGGCTTAGGAATGTGCTTATACTACTGTTACGGCCGTGTTTTTTTACATTGGCCGATATCGCTATATATAAACTGTCTATCGGTAAAAGCTTTGCCAAGGGCCCCATCCGCGTTATGCCAAATATGGCATTTTCATCACAGCTTTTATTTCGCAGATAATCGAAGATTTAATCAGGAAAATTAATACTTCAAAAACCAATAACCTTTAATGATATGTCAAATTAAGTGGGAAATGCTTGCTTGCCATGGCTTTCAGTTTGGTATTATTTATTAATATGAAAAAATATTTTGAATCAAAAAATGATTATTATTGGGTTTCGCTCAATTTAACTTCTCGAAAATGTCAACCGTAAAAACATATTTTTTTGCTTTCAGAATCAAACTATGATACAACTGAATGCAATAGGCGTATTATAGTGACCCGAATAAGAGGGGGGTACCAAGAGGGGGTCCTCATTTTGAGTCCCATCAATAGGAGTCCGTATCCCTAATAAGATTTCGTAAGCGGATAGAGTCCCTAAACCCTAATTAGAGTCCATAAATGTCAATTATTACTAATTGTAGTGCATAATTGACTCCAGGACCAAATAAAGTGGAGTTCAAAACTTTGGAGTATACTTATGTTTTCAAAGTATAATTTTGCATTATATGGTTCAAGCTATTGACACAAGTCAAATAAAACGTTAAATTCAACGGGTAATACCGGATATATATCAATAACGTAGGGCGAGATAAAAATAAACAGTCCGTAACCGAATAACAAGGGGGGATACCCTCTGGAGAGGCCAAATAAATAGCAGTCCGTAGCGAGCGACAAAATTTTTTTGACCGTTGCAAGATTTTTGTACTACCTGTAATTGTACGTTTTCAGAGAGGGTTTCTAGGATATTCGGAGGATATGTCCCTTCGTATTCGTCCTTTGTATTTACGCCCGTAAACAAATGCCCCGTATAACTGCATTGTTTTTAATGTTGAAACCAGCACAAGCTTTAAGAAAACGAAAATTGTATTACTCAGAATCGCCGTTAACGATTGGTTAATTCCTTAGCTAATATTTTAGTAGCGGTGCCCATTTTTTCTGACCAATCAAAATACATCTATACGCCACCAGAAGCGGATGATTGGTGTGTTTTCTGCCGCAAATTCCATTCCTGGCAATACCACTACAATAAAATACTTTCGCATTAACTTTTTGGCTAAAAAATGTAACAATAATAAGGGAATATACCACAGAAATTCTGTAGAAACACTCGATAAATACACTTTTACAGACTAAAATAAGTTGCCAGTAGTCTAAATGCGATACCAAATGCTTGGCCGTTAATATTCAACTTGGATATGTTCTAAAAATTGAAAAATTCACAATTGAACAATATTTTGATCATCGCAAAAGGTTCCCACCCTGAAATTTGGGGGGCATCCTAGCACGTTCCGGCACTACTCACAATTGATCTTACCAAGAGTGGATGATCACTCTTTATAACAAGAGTGTGCAACTGGGTACATTCTGTGTATTAAAGAATGTACCCGGCACGCGTTGCGTTTTTGGCCTACCTCCCTTGTTTAGGGGGTCTTTATGCAGTTTTATATCGTTGTAAAGGAGGAAATTGTAACCCCCTTGTTTAAGGAGGGAGGGTAGGTGTACTGAAGCATACTTAATCTCTTGCTTAACCCCCCCTGATTGAGGGGGGTCGAACAAAAATGCAACGCGTGCTGGTACATTCTTTAACACACAGAATGTACCCAGTTGTACCATCTTGTTATAAAGAGTGATCATCCACTCTTGATTTTATCAATTTGGTTTACATTTATATTAAACGCTAGCCGGTATTAGCTTGGGCGTAGCAAGAATGTTCGAAAGCGGAGTCACATAATTTCCGAAGAGATTTCATTGTGTTTGAGCAACTGTGAAAAAACGTCACTAATTCCCTGTACAAAACAATCCCAAAAGGAACTGTTGGACCCTTGAGTCTCACCCCGAACAGCTGAGCCTTTGAATTAAAGGGATTTAGGTTGAAATTAGGGCCCGTAGTCTCAAATGTATAGGACCTATCACCAGCTAGTGATAAGCCCTGTTACTTTGGAACCAGCGAACGATGAGGTTCGAAATTCAACACGCTGGTTGCGTTCAATATACCCTACTCCTGTACCAATTTTGACATATACAGTTTAAGATGTTCGTCAGCTTGAAAAAGTATCGCCAACTGGTGATTGGTGCTATACATATTTGTGCATATGGACATAGGGCCCATACTCTCATATGCGTATAGAACCGATCATCAGTTAGCGATAGCTTTTCAAAATGACGAACCTCTGCAATTGCGTATCTCAAAATTGATACAGAAATCAAACCAAATCAAACGCGGATAATGTGCTGAATTTCGAACCTCTCACAATGTGCTGATTCCAAAGTTACAGGATCCGTCACCAACTGGTGATAGATGCTACACACATTTGAGAATACGAGTTTAGATCTAAGATGAAATAGAAAATATTTGTGCGAGAAAGAGTTTAAAGCTGTCGACCTGAAGCGATTACTGCTCTGTTTACTGGAGTGTTCATTAGCTGTCAGTACTGGCCTCAAAAATGGCGAACATATTCGTTTAATTTTTTTTTACTTTCACAAAAAGGTTGTCTATAGACTGGTTGCTAAGACCAACTTCTATAAGCATTGGTTATATTTTTACTATCTGTATTGTTTGTTACTGATATAGTGTTTTTCATAAACCGAAGCCTATTTTAATAAACGCGTAATTTAATTTTTTTAGCTTAAGACGGCCAGACTTTACCAAATTTGAGAAGACTCCCCCAAAATGGTAATTTGTGCAGATTCAAAAATTTTGCATCATAAAATTGTCACATTTCTGCTATCAATTTCTGTGTTAAATCATAGTTCACAATGGATGTTGTTGGTAAGACAACGACAAAAACTAAACTTTATGTTCGGGCAAAGCCATTGTTTTCGCTCTTCAAATCTTGGTGCATTGGTGTTTTCCAGTGTACAACCGGTGGTCTGCCTCCGGATCCGGCAGGAAATCGGCCTCTGGCTCCGGATCCGGCTCCGGTAGAACTGTTATTTCGGTAGTAAAATTTTGCATAAAATAGCAAAGGCTATCTGTTTAGTGCGTTTCGTTTTACTTTCGTCACAATTTTCAGAAAGGAATTTCCGAAATTTCTCAGAAAATTAACGTAAAACCAAACAACTTAACACTGCAGATATTAGCTAAAATAAATTAACTAATTAACCATCAGTTTTATTACCTAACTTCGCCACACCTCTGCCTCCGGCAAGTGTTGTTGACCTCCGGCTCCGGCAAGTTTCTGTTCACCTTCGACTCCGGCTCCGCTATTTTTCACCTCCGGTTGTACCGCCGTGGACTTTTTCTTACTCAGCATTTCGACGGCATGTAAACAAAACTAAATATGTGCCTCGACCAAAAAATTATTTTGCCGTTATTTTGAAAATTTGCTGATGCCTAAATCGCTGCCATTACTCGTGCAAAGTGTCATTAATTGATTTTTTTAAAATAAAACTTTAATATTTTATTGACTCCAACTAACTGTCAAATTTCGTTTTTTTTAAACTTCATCTTATTTAATTTATTTTATTCTGAATTCGAATCTTTTTAAAGTTTTTTCTTAAACGTTACACTCGTTGGTGATGATACCAAAAATTTGCGTTATTAAACGACACAAAAGAAAAAATTTGGTAAAGTTTAATTTCAAATTGTAAAAATATCAACAATGCCCATGACAAACTAGTAAAGGGTGTTTATATCAGTTCTGAGGACAGATTTATCTCCATAGTATCATTATTAATCTTTGCGACTATTTGTTATATATTTTGCACAATCGTCCAACTGTATAAAATCTTACAAATGTACATGACTGAGATTCATTTTACAAAATGAAAATTAACACAGTGTAAAACCGGATATCCATTTCTGTTTCCGGTAAAAGTCTGTGTCCGTGTGCGGTTTCGTTCACGTAATTGAAATGCCGCAAATGCAGTCGGTTTAACGCTCAATATATCTGTCTCACAATCTTTCGTTACAGATATGCTGCAATTGTGCGAAAAGATAAAAATTACGAAATTAGTCGGAAATTTTTTTAAATTTTGGTGTATCAGCCATTTTTTGTTTAAAATTTCAAAAAGTACGGTGAATATAATAACATTTGCACGCCACAATTGTGTTAACAGAAAAACAAAACATATTTGAAACTTTTATACTTCGATATCCATTTTTCGTTTCCGTTATTTTAAAATCACTATCGGTTTCCG
This sequence comes from Enoplolaimus lenunculus, assembly GCA_030248215.1. Taxonomy (NCBI): domain Eukaryota; kingdom Metazoa; phylum Nematoda; class Enoplea; order Enoplida; family Thoracostomopsidae; genus Enoplolaimus; species Enoplolaimus lenunculus. Next base: position 30,237 of record JASANG010002349.1, read on the forward strand.
TGATTTTTACTATTCTTGTACACCTTGAAATTTAATTTACTTCTGTGATGTGTTTCGTAATATTTGCTGTTCCAGTTAGGGGTTAATAGATTGCGTTGGCAAACTTTGTTATTTTTCGTCCCACAGATCTAAAACTATTAAACCAGAATACTAAAACGTAAATGACCTAAGACAGAACAAATTTTGCTACCTTATTTTAGCAGCATTTGAACTAAATTCCGGCGGCGTCTTGGCCCAAAATTAATTATTGTCCAATAGCATTCTGTTTCGTTTTTGATCTGATTGGTTCAACGTTGGCCTTTATCATTTGACAATTTAATACGGCATTTTAATTCGCTTGATGGTTTTGTTGTGTTTTTCGACTGATTTTCGGTTTTTGTGCTGGGTCATTTGTGACATTTCCAATTCTGTCAGCCAAAATTAATATTAATAATATTTGATGATTTTAAAATTTTGATTTATTATAAACAAAATCGGTTTAACTATGTATTTATGCTTAATCTTGTGTAACAATTTGGATTTCAATGGGTTCCAAGCTAGTTTTATTCACAATTTAATAAACTGCAATGAATGCAAACAAGAAATGTTAACCGCGGTGCGCACAACTGTGAAAATAAAGCACGTCACTATATATAGTCTATCCAACTTAAGGCCCAATGATACTTTTAGGGGCGTAACAGTAGATTAAGCGTATTCCTATGCCTAAACCTAAGTCTAAGCGTTCCAAAAATGTGTTCCTAAGCCTAAGCCTAACCAAAAAAATGTAATATATAATCTAATTCCACACTTTTATCGACACACCACAAACTTGGACTCCCCTTAAAGTAACATGGGCCCAACTTTAGAGGGCTTGTTATTTTTAGATGGCCGTCCTTCAGCGTCCCTTATACGCACGCCCATGCTTGAAACTGTTAGTGGAAATGTACTTGTGAATCCGAACTTCTTGCTTAGTTCCGCCACGTGTCCACGGACTTACGAACGTGAGCCTAAACCTAAGCCTAAGAATAAACCAAAGCTTAAACCTAACCGTAAGCCTCAGCCTAAGCCTGAGCGAGATCCTAAACCTACGCGCATGAAATATGTAAAAATATAAACACTGTGGGTGCGGAGTTTTGCTGTACTTACAAGTGTTGGGGGGCAGTAAACAACTACCGAATAGGGTTTAATGTAGCGCAGAATTATCAAGATTTTCGTACACAATTTAAAGTGGGGTTACCTTAGAACAAAAGCGGGGTCACAACCTGACGGGTAGGTCCCAGCAAAGCTGAGAGGTTAAAAAGAATTTCAAACGAGAGCTAAATTAGCGAATCTAAGGGGCTATCCAGGTTTTGGCCCCCCAGGCACGGGTGTATACCAAAAAGTTTGTATTAAGATGTAGTGATTTAGTATTAAAATTGCGTTTGGCTTTTTGCTTGCATTCGAAACTTGCATATTCACCACCGTAGAATTAAACGCAATTTTTATGCCATAAATCATCGTAAAACGTACCTGCACTGTAAATTTCAGTGAGTTGATTTTAACTCAGAATCAGTTGAATCACTTCGTCTGAGTTAGGACTATCAGAACTCAGAATTTTGAGTTGATTCCAATTCATTGTGACTTAATCGATCAACTCACCCAAAGTCAACTCAACTCGGAGTGAGAATCATCTCAACTCAGAGTGAGTTAATGTGTACTGACATTAATTCACAAGTAACCAACTCTCGAGCTGAATTGATTAATCAACTCATTGGAATTTACAATGTGGCTTTACAGTATGTTTCATTGAAACTCGCGGAGGGGATGCAATTACCCTTACAAATCCTACGCCTCAGTTGGCGAAATTTCACAAAACTGAATTTCAAGTGAACGCCAAAAGAGAATCGCGGAACAGATATTTTTTGTCATCGATTGGAGATTTAATTATATTTTGTTCTGTTGACATTCTTTTAAGTAAAACTAATATAAATTGAACATTCTTTTAAGTAAAACTAATATAAATTGAATCCTAACAGTTGCTGTTGTTTTTTTTTCATTTTTAAATATGCTAAAATAATGGTATTCCGAGAATTGTCAGATAAGTTGGAAAATTGCCAATTTAAGCTGAAAAGTTAATACTTGAACCAGTTTTTTAAAGCCAAACCTTGCCAGGTTCAAGTTTACCTTCTGTGTATGCCACTGAGATATTAAAACCGACATCGAAAATGTGCCCAGATTCTGTGTCAATTTATAACCAAAACCTAAACCGCAAAAAGCCGAAATGGAGTGCTAAACTGTTAATTCCAAACATGTTTGTTATTTCTAAATTAAAATCAGCGAACAGCTCATTCTGAGTTGAGCTGATTCTCACTTCGAGTTGAGCTGACTCTGGATGAGTTGATTAATTAGCTCAGAATGAATTGAATCAACTCAAAATTTTGAGTTGTGATAGTCCTAACTCAGCCGGAGTGATTCAACTCAATTTGAGTTAAAATCAACTCACTAAAATTTACAGTGTACGTACGCTTGGCTCACACCTAAACTGTAGAGATGTTACGGTCATTTTCAAACTTTTAGATCATTTCAATTTGTCAAATTCGATTTCAATTATTAATATTTTCGGTCGCAAAATTCTTGCCAAAGTTTAAATTTGTATACACAGCGACGAGACGGTCTAAATAAACTGCATTTTCGTGTGAGTTTTGCAGTTTCACTTTTCAAGTATAATTGGGTTTTTAATAATATTTCCAGTTTTGTCCGAAATTTTAAGCTTGAAGCTGAATTCGAACTCAAAACGGTGCAAATGTATCTTGTTTTGACGATGGAAATGTACATTATACTCAACTGTAAGTTTGAGCTTAGGTTCGACGAACAATTATAATGCGCGATTCTTATATGCACGCTAAACTGCTCGAGTGTAACACTCTGGCCCATGTAAAGATCAGTTGCATAGAGTTTTGCTGTGGGACTGCAATAGAGCAAGCTTAAGCATTAGACTAATTTTTTTGCTTGGCTTAGGCTTATGCTTAGGCTTAGACCTAGGAATATGCTCATTGTTACATTTAGGTTTACAATTAGGCTTAGGTTTAGGCTTAGGAATATGCTTATAATACTGTTCTGCCCCTTTTCTTTACATTGGCCCACTCTTTTTACTATTAATAAACTTCCGTTGAGAATACAGTCTGATAAAACGCAAAAATCAAGGTTTTGTAACGATATTTGCTACTAAAACTAAGCGAAAGTGTCTACTTGAAGCCAAAACCATAATAACATTTATACTTCGAATAAAAGTGCTATATTAACCCATATCTTGCAAATGTCAGTTTAAACTGACGTGAGAGAAAAGTTCTATATTTGTGAAATGATAGAATTCGTCCAAAATAGTAGTTCTTGTTGATGTTTCGCTATAAGATGGTCCCAGATCCTTCTGATGTCAGTTTAAATTGACAGTATATATAAAAAGTCAATTTCAAACGGCCCATATTGCACAATTCTGAAAAGTATGCTTATTTCACTTGATAATAACATGCAAGCAACCCAACTATTGCAATTACATTCAAATCGTCTGACTTTGGCAGAACTGGGTTAATGAACCAAATTAATTTGTATTGTAACTGTTTGTTGCGTGCATTTTTTGCCATCTTATAATGGCATTTCAATTCAAAATGCGTTCAACTGAATAATTTCATTTTTCAACGACGATTAGGCAGTTTAGGTTTTCTGTCCCATGAGTTTGAATTCAGAGAGA
>JASANG010003367.1:0-33870 GCA_030248215.1 Enoplolaimus lenunculus
ATACCATACTTAAATTTAAATTGAATGTAGTTCTAAACGCAATAATAAACCATGATTTATCAACAGCAGTAGCCTAAGTTGCTTTTCAAAATGCTCAGACTTTAATGTTTTAAACCATTAGCAAAATTAAGCTTAACACCGATCGTGAGCCAATAGCCAACTCAGCATGCTAGTGGTGCCAAAAATTACTAGGTAAAAGTGAGCATGAACTGTTAGTACAAGGCTGTAAACGGATAGTAAAAATAACGGAACCGGAAACGGAGAGTGAAAAAAATAACGGAAACGGAAACGAAAAACGGATATTGATGTAAAAAATTTCAAAGCACCGGGCTTTCAAATTTTTTGGAAAAAAACTAGTGGATGCATCGAAAGTTTTAAGATTTTCGATGATTTTTGTAATTTTTCTTTTCATTTCGAACAATTGCAGCATATCTGTAACGAAAAATTGCCAGATATAAACGTGATTTAGAACTAATTTTGAACGTAAAAATGACAAAATTTCCGTTATATCTATAACGGAAGCAGAATCTGAAACGGACATCGATTTTTACCGAAAACGGAAACGGAAACGCATATCCGGTTACACCCTGGTTACTACTGTTTCAGTAGAAAGTCATTCTTTATCAAAGCATACAATGTCTCGTTGCCCCCTTTCGGCTATGGAACGACGGGTCCAACACAGACTTTGATTTACTGTTCCAATTCTATTTCTAAACAGATTTCAATTTCTGAATTGTTTTTCACTTTTATTTATGTTTTATATTACGCAATTATGTATTGTTTTATTTTGTATGATCATAAGATGAGAACGAACCTGAGATATGCGCCATGCAACCACACACCCCGTACCCCGAGATTCATTCTTGCAGTGGGTGATGTATTTTCCGCAATACAGCAGGGGCCGGCGGTGTCAGCTAAAAATCATGACCCGACACCGAGACTGACATCGAGGCCGAAGTTACTGAGATCGCAGTTGTTTTGTCTGGGACATTTTGTAATCGAATGCCGAAAGCAAAATAATTTTGGCAACTGCAGATTTATGGTTTTAAAAGATGTTTGTTTTTTTAAGTCGAAACTTACTGAATTTGAACGCAATTGCTTGTTAAATGATAAAATCAAACTAAAATACCGCAGTTTATAGTATCATGACATTTTGCACTGTATACTGTGACCTGAAACATATTCAAAGTTCCGTAAGTAGAACGTGTAAGTTGTCCCGGTGTTCTAGAAAGAGTCTGCATCTAATTATAACATCGTTCTAGCACCGTTTTTTAAACATGCGTCCTTACTCAGACCTGGACAATTTTTTAAAGTAGCGCACGCATTATTACGTGGATGACCCATTGAATATTTTCATTTTATTTCTTTCTCACTTACAAACCGTGTCGAATATTTGGAAAGTTACAACTTAGGGTTGCGCTATACTTAACGTGCGGCGCCGTCCGTCACTGTCCGCACCCACACGGCGCCATGGCGCCGTACGTGGCGGACGGCGCCGTACGGGTGACGGACAGCGCGGTCAGGTGACGGACGGCGCGGTCGGGCGACGTACGGCGCCGGACGTCAACAAAAGTATAGTGCAACCCTTACTGCGCCGTTCGTCACCGTGCGGCGCCGTCCGTCACCGTGCGGTACCATACGCAAATAACTCAAGTACGTAAACGTATAGGGCTTTACGGTCGGGTTCACCCCAACGGTTGGTTTAACCCCAACGGTTGATTTCACCCCAACGGTTGGTTTCACCCCAACGGTTGGTTTCACCCCAACGGTTGGTCTCACCCCAACGGTTGGTCTCACCCCAACGGTTGGTTTCACCCCAACGGTTGGTTTCACCCCAACGGTTGGTTTCACCCCAACGGTTGGTTTCACCCCAACGGTTGGTTTCACGCCAACGGTTGGTTTCACCTCAACGGTTGGTTTCACCCCAACGGTTGGTTTCACCCCAACGGTTGGTTTCACCCCAACGGTTGGTTTCACCCCAACGATTGGTTTCACCCCAACGGTTGGTTTCACCCCAACGTTGGTTTCACCCCAACGGTTGGTTTCACCCCAACGGTTGGTGTCACCCCAACGGTTGGTTTCACCCCAACGGTTGGTTTCACCCCAACGGTTGGTGTCACCCCAACGGTTGGTTTCACCCCAACGGTTGGTTTCACCCCAACGGTTGGTGTCACCCCAACGGTTGGTTTCACCCCAACGGTTGGTTTCACCCCAACGGTTGGTTTCACCCCAACGGTTGGTGTCACCCCAACGGTTGGTGTCACCCCAACGGTTGGTGTCACCCCAACGGTTGGTTTCACCCCAACGGTTGGTTTCACCCCAACGGTTGGTGTCACCCCAACGGTTGGTGTCACCCCAACGGTTGGTTTCACCCCAACGGTTGGTTTCACCCCAACGGTTGGTTTCACCCCAACGGTCGGTTTCACCCCAATGCTTGGTTTTATACAAATACGTTGGTTAGGCGCTTGTTGTCAGGATGAAAGTTTCTGTCATGCAAACGATTTTTTGAAACTCCGCATTTAGTTTAATCAGTCTGCTCATTTTTCATAGTTCAGATTGATGGATTAATCAGCAACTTGGTAAAGCGGTTGAAACTAGAAAAAATTGCTCAGCACTTGAGCAGCATGGGATATGCTTCATATTCCTATTAAAAGGATAGTAACTAGACCAGCACATTCGTTTGATGTAACCTGGAAAAATATTAAGAAACAATGGCGTCCAAAATCATGTTGACTATTAATTCTTCTGAAACATATTGCGGATAGCAAAATGTTCGTAATTTTCTTTTGTAAGAAACAAATGTTTTGCTTTAAATGTGTATTGAAGTTTTCTACATGAACGTACTAAACTCACCTTGGGCTCTTTATTAACATAGTTAATTGAATTCCACAAGAACACTGTATGGCGACATAATTGGGGAGTTAGAGTATTGATGACCAATTTTGTTAGATACTTTATTAAACAAGGCGTCACAAAATGACTCACAATTGATGCTTTAAAAACGACTCTTGACTTTACCCGCCTTTTAACCTTAGTGACAAACAAACAAGTTTACACGTAGAAATCTATAAATGCGCATTTCCCTGCTAAGTTATTTATTTCACTGCATAGTCACGACTAGAGGATCAAAATTCTCACCGTATTCTGGCAGTATCGATTAATCTGGCAAAAGCAAGACCATTATACTTCAGCCACGTCTCTGTAACCCTGCCATTATCTAAGAAATTTCTTAAAATGCCTAATAAATCCGCCAAAAACTTTCAACATAAAAATAGATTTGCTCTCCGCAATATGTTTCAGAAGAATTAATAGTCAACATGATTTTGGACGCCATTGTTTCTTAATATTTTTCCAGGTTACATCGAACGAATGTGCTGGTCTAGTTACTATCCTTTTAATAGGAATATGAAGCATATCCCATGCTGCTCAAGTGCTGAGCAATTTTTTCTAGTTTAAAAACACAATCGGATACATATGTTCAAATTAACTTTAGCTTTTTGTATGTGACTTTCATTGCGTTTAAATGATATATAAGCTAAAACGTTGAACGCCAGCTATTTTATGCTTGAACTAACAAAATCAAAGTGCGTTGGGTTATCCTCATTGATTGCTGTTCGTATTAAGGGCCCATGTGACTTTAAGGGGCGTCCAGGTTTCTGGTGGGTCTATAAAAGAGTAGGGTTAAATTCTAGATTACATTTTGGCTTAGGCTTAGGCTTAGGCATAGTCTTAGGAACACATTTTTGCAACGCTTAGGCTTAGGCTTAGGCTTAGAAAAACGCTTAATATACTGTTACGCCCCTAAAAGTAACATTGGTCGTATTAATCATAGGCTGACCAGAAGAAAAAGGTAAATTTGTTTTTGGCCGTTGGACTCAGTTTTGCAAACCAGCGAAACAAGCAAAACGACATCGAGACCGTCTATGCCTGCAAATCCTGCAATGGTATCACGACAATTTGTCGCTCGACAATTCGTCGCCCGCCAACTTGTAATCTGAAATTTTATCGACTCCGTAATTCGTCGCCCATCACTGTACTTAGACTTACACTGCAAAAAATGATGAGTCAAATTGACTCTCCCGAAATACGCTTTTCCGCATTACACAAACTGAGTCAATTTCAACTCCTCCAGAGTCAAATTCGACTCACTCGAGTCGCTCAGAGAGTCGAATTTGACTCTGGCGGAGTCGAATAGGACTCAGTTTGTGTAGTCCCGAAAAGCCTATTTCGGAAAGAGTCAATTTGACTCACCATTTTTTGCAGTGTAAGTAGGCTTAGGCGTGGGAGAATAACGCTTACAATTATGCTTAGATTTACTCATAGGCTTTAGGACATTGTTGATCGACAAGTTGTCGGGCGACGAATTGCAGTAGATTCCCCTGCAATGCCGTACTTTAACATTTGAGAACGGCTGATTTCAGCAGCACAATGGATCAGGATTGCGTATACAATGATATCAAGCTTCGAGCTGTATTCTAACTTATAAGTCTGATCAATATCCGGTGATTGGTGCTACACAATTATATCATTTCACTGCGATAAATGCGGAACAGAGTACACTGTAAATTCAAATGAGTTGATTAATTAACTCAGAGACAGAATTAGCCATTTCAGCGTGCTTCTAAGTTAATAACAGTAAATATTAATTCACTCTCACTCTGAGCTGATTTAATTCCGGGTGAGTTAATTAATTTACTCAGAATGAGTTCATTCAATTCAGAATTCTGAGATCTGAAAGACCTAATTCAGAGCTCAGACTTCTGAGTGCCTTCAACTCATTCTGATTTAAAATCAATTCGCTAGAATTTACAGTGAACCACGGTCTCCAATTGCTATATGTCTATTATGCTTTTAATTTAAAACAAACCCCAACCTGAATCCGAAGATTAATATTGCTTATAAAACCTAAAAATAATTATCTTTTATTTCGTTTCATTTTAATTTTGGCCAAAAATCTTTCTGTCCAAAAATTTCGAATCAAATCCACTGTGGAATTTTTGACATTTGCCTTCCAGTATAACTAATACTTCCGTGTTGGTGTATTTGTAATATGTATTCATTTCAAACTGCGGTACGCGGACCTGAAGCCAGTTTACCTAAACGTAAGCCTAAGCCTTAGCCTAAACCTGTAAGTCTAAGTTGAAGCAAAACATTAGTCTAAAACCTATAAGCTTATTCCTAAACCCTAATTAGAGTCCATAAATGTCAATTTCTCTAAATGGTAGCGCATCAATGACTCCAGGACCAAATACGTTTAATTCAATGGATAGTTGTAGTACCGGAGTTATATCAGTAACGAAAAAGGAGCGTGGGCTAAAAAATAAATAACAGTCCGTAACCGAATAACGGAGGGGTAGCTGCTACCCTCTGGATAGGCCAAATAAATATCAGTCCCTTCTCTTATTCGGGTCACTACAGTAGGCTTAGTTACAATATAAATATTCTGAGACAGTTTCTGTTTAAAATACGGGAGCCGGATGTCGATTTTTTGTCGACATCCAACGAGCCTAAACTATAGTTCAGGTTATTATAGTAGTTGAATATAGGCGACCACTGTACATCTACGGTTAAATATTTAAAAAGATCACATTGCATTTTGTATATACAAACAGGTATATTGTCAATCGTTTATAGTTATATAGCAACGATTACTAGTTTGCGATTGGTTTTCAAATAATCAGACTACCGTTGTACGGGAACATAGTCAGGGGCCCAGGGCGTGGGTTGAGCCCTCTGGAAAAACTTTGCCCCCCTAAAAGATTATCAACCTTGCTTGTAAGTCATTGAAAACCTTTAAATACTTTTCCTGGAAAAATTTTAGCCCCCGTTGGGAGAGTGGATAATCGCGATTTAACAAGAGTGTGCAACTGGCCACATTCTGTGTAGAAAAGAATGTACCCGGCACGCGGTGCATTTTTCGCCAACCCTTCCTTGTTTAGAGGGATACAACTGGTGCAAACCATAGTACTTCATCTCTCCGGCGTTAAAAACGCTCCCCTTTTATAGTTAAATTTAGTGGTATTCGCTTGATAGCTACCCCTCTAAATACGGAGGGATCGGCCAAAATGCAACGCCCGGTGGTACATTTTGTATTTATACGGGACTCAAAGAGTTGCACACTCACACTGTTGGTTGTACACTGCAAATTTCATTGAGTTGATTTTAACTCAGAATGAGTTGAATCACTCAGTCTGAGTTTAGGACTATCAGAACTCAGAATTTTGAGTTGATTCAATTCATTCTGAGTTAATTAATCAACTCACCCAGTGTCAACTCGACTCAGAATGAGAATTTTCGCTAGCTGAATTGATTAATCAACTCATTGGAATTTACAGTGTAGTAACTACAGTCGCCATATTCAAGCTTAAATAATACAAGGTATATTTTGCTCAAAAGAATTCACAGAAATACGCTATAGAATTGAGCTTGTGCCCAAAATAACATTCTGGTTACACCCGCGCTCACGAACTCGTGTCCTACAAACAGATCAGCAAAGTATGAAACAAAATATCACTATAAAGCCAGAACTTTGCCAATTAAATTAAAAATCACAGTATTGTTTTTGATCGCAATTATGCGAGTGGAGATAAAATATATTTTTACATGCCTTATGGTATAATATTGTAAATCGTATAAGTTTATTTTTGAATCTATGAAATCTAATTTTGAGTAATTAAAAGAAAATATTTTTGTGTTGAATAATAATAATAATTTTCGTAAAGTCGTATATTCAAAATTAATTTCGGTTAATTTCATGCTCCAGTCAATTGTTTTTGATGTAGGAGAGCAATATTTAGCTTGTTAATCGGCGGTTTATATTCAAACCTATGCTTTAATTAACCCTAAGGCCAATGTATGCTAAATCGGTCGCTTTTAAGAATTTTCGTCTTAATTGGGAATTTTCGAGTTTCATCAAATCGATTTCAAGTTAAGTGTCGAGTTTTGTTGACTGAAACTTTAATTACCATACTCATAGAGTTTCTAATTATAGTTAGTTTCTATTTATGCAACGTCATAACTCAAGATATAGAGCCACAAAGATGTCAAACGGGCCATGGCTTAATGCAATGATTTTGACAAATTTATTTCGCATAATTGCTTACAGCGACAAATCGACATCAAAACAAAATCACGTCTTCTCGTATATTTAGCGTAGCTCGCATCAAAAATAGAACCTCTGCCTATGTCCATGCGTTTTAATAGTATATAATGGTTGATAAAGCTGCAGTCACGGGGGTTTCTTCAAGTGTGAAAACCCGTTTTGGTATTTTTGTGCCGCGGTTTTCAGACTACGGTATCAGTTTAAAACACAAGAAATCTTCTCGAAATTTTTATACAACGTATGTATTCCCATTAAAGAACGGTGCGTGGCTGGCCGTCATACAGCCGGAATGGACCAGTTGGTTTATTTCCTATGCCTGTGGATACACAAATCTCAATTCTGAGCGACTCTTGATGAATCCTACCACGAGCTCAGAACATCCTCTTGTTTGAACCTAAATGAAGCATAAATTATATATAGGTGCTGAGGATAGGTGACTACTAAAACCTATAAACTTATAAAAACGAAATATTTATGCTTTATGCAGTCGAAAAATGTTGCATATGTACGTCAGCGATGTTTGTAATCTGATCGTGCTATGAAGATTTTGGAATGATCAGAACTTAAAACTGTTTTTCTGAGTTTGTCTAAAATCAACTAATTAACCACCATTTGTACTACCTTATTTCGCCTCACCTCCCGTTCTGGCTCCGGCTCCGGTAAGTTTCGTCGACCGCCTAGGCAAGTTTCGTTGACTTCCGGCTCTGGCTCCGGCAATTTTCACCTACGGTTGCACCCTGCTGAAGCTCTAATTAAAATACAGATAAGCAAATTTTTAATTAAAATGTATCTAATATTAATATAGAATTTGGTGCAAAAATTCAAAAAAATCAATAATTTTCGAATATAGCATCACATCCTGTGTACATCTTATCATTTTACTTAAAAATTACCACCTACGGGTTTAGGGTTGCGCTAGAATGGAGTTTATTTTGTACCATCATTAATATTGTTGACCAGGTGTAAACAACACAGATTCCTTGTTCTGGATACAAATCTGGTAAAAGTAGACTGCAAAAAATGGTGAGTCAAATTGACTCCATCCGAAATAGGCTGTACGGGAATACACAAACATATACAAATTCCACTCCGCGACTAAGTCAGTTGAATTTGATTCTGGCGGAATCGAATTTAACTCAGTTTGTGTAGTTCCGTAGAGCCTATTGCGGAGGTAGTCAATTTGAATCACAATTTTTTGCAGTGTAGACGCTGAAGCCAACTGACAAAGGTTCTTGATTTACCAACCGCTGTTTTCTAATTTGAGCGTTATGGAAAAACGTTGCAACTGACTCTAACCCATTACAGCTAAAAGTTATGTTATAGTTTTATAGGCTCATGTTACTTTAAGGGCCGTCCAGGTTTCTGGTAGGTCTGTAAAAGAGTAAATTTTGATTCTAGATTACATTTTTTGCGTAGGCTTAGGCTCAGGCTTAGGCTTAGGAACTCGTTTTATGCAACGCTTAGGCTTTGGCTTTAGGCTTAGGAATACGCTTAATCTACTGTTACGCCCATTTTAAGTAACATTGGCCCTTTTAGAAGATTATTTTCATTGACTAAATCTAAGGCGGCTTCATCCCGGCCTGCGTAACCCCCAACATGGATCAAAACCCAACATTAAAGGTTTAACACTAAAATTCAAATGGCGATTGGCTTTTCGATCGCTTCGTCTACGAGCCTTTTTCCAGCATTAAGTATATCTCATACGCGGTTTCTTGCGCGTTTGAGAAATTTCCGCTTCCACTATTTTCTGCTGTGATTTTAGATTTGTAAAAAAATTAACTTAGCAACACTTTTTTTATTGTTATACGATGGCATCAAAGTTACCCGAATGCGCCAAAGCTCCAACGCTTTTCGATGACCCCGAAAATGACAAAATTGTCGTGTTGCTTGCACAAATGCAATCTGTATACCGCGATTATCACGGCCAAATTTGCCTTACAATTTGTCTCATTGGCATTATAGGTAACGCCGCAAATGTACTCGTTTTGACACGGAAGGAAATGAGAACTTGTACTAACGCCCTTTTGACCCATGTAGCGTTATGTGATAGCGTTACCATGCTGCTATATACGGTATACGTTATACGATTTTATTTGCTCAACAGTACGTTAGGGCCACCGTTAAGCTACGCATGGATGGCGTTCATCGTGTGCCATATGTTTGTCACTATAGTACTGCATACTTCTGCGTTTTGGTTGTCAGTAGCCCTAGCTGGCATCCGTAAACGTATACTTAATTCACGGTCGCCTAGATGTCGCTGGAACGATCAACGTGTCGCACACGTCATCGCGTTATTTACATTTATCACCGTGGGAATGTTGTCGATTCCCACGCTCATCGTATTTCAAATTCATCCAATTTTTCCCATGCCGTTGTTTGCTGAATCGGATCGTGCGCTGTTAAACGCAATTGCAGCGGAGCATCTGGGGAACGAAACTACGAGTAACAATTGGACAGTTGCGACTGGTGAAGTGGAAAAAAACATCTTGGAGTCAAAATGGTCAAATCTCGTACCTAACGTAGAAGATGTTAAACCGATTAGGTATACTGTAGATTTTTCAGACATTGCGTTCGGATGTAATTGTTTGCTGCTCAAGTCAATGCTGTGGATACACGGGTTAATTTTTAAGGTGAGTGTGAGTTTGGATTTATGCCTTTTTTGATTCGCCGTGGCACTGTCACACTATTGAAATTTCAAGACATATGGTTGTTAGAAGTATTGTTAAAATTAATTTTGTTAAAATTAATTAGAATTTATTTTTGTAATTTGTGCTCTAAGAACGAATATTTTTCGACAAAAGCGTCATTTTATATAAACTCGTCATATGATGGTGTATATATCTCTCTGCTTGTGTTGCAGTTGCGTATTTTTTGATATTATATTTTTGCTTTTTGCTTGTATTCTTAACTTTATTCTTAAACTTTGTTCATCACCTCCCTACCTTACAATTTTTTACAATTTTTCCTGCAGATTTTTTTGTGTCATAATGGTAAGGTCCCCCCTTTCCTGACTATTTTTCGCCCTCAGAAATTTTTTGGTGATAAAATGATACGGTCCCTCCTACCTTACAATGTTTTGCTTGCGTTTCATAGCATTTGCCAGAGCACCCCCACCCCCGTCCAAAATTTTTGGATCAGCCTCTGATCAACATGATATTTTCAGGTAATTCCGTGTTGTTTCTTACTCATCCTTATCATACTTTTAATCCCTCGATTCCGTGCTGTTCGTGTTCGTCACAAAGAGCTTACTCGTGGCAGTCGCCAGTCAATAACAACTAGCACCTTCATAACAAACTCTGGATGTGTCCGCAAACAAAATGCGCCGCTTGGAATTGTTGAAAATCGCAACGAAAAGCATTCACTACATGCTCCTTTACAAGTTTCACCAGATCGGACACCATCCGCCTACAAATATAGCCTGCCGTCAAATTTTGCCAACTGTTCTGCGTATCAGCAAAATTTATTCAGCAAGCAAGCGTTACGTGGTTTCAACGAAATAAGCTCATCACGACGCAATGTCTCTCCGTCGGAGAGTGGCCGGGTTTCATTTCAGGAGCCAATTTCGCAGATGTCGCCAGGGTTGTCGCCCCGGCGATGTACGTGTGAATCGCGTTTGCAACGAGTATTAATTGCGTCGTACAAACGCAAAATTGCAATTCAACGAAAGTTATCAATGCAAAAACTTGAACGTACTACCGATATAACAACAATACTGTTGCTTTTAATACTATCTGTCAGTGTTTTAACTGAAATTCCACAAGGGATTGTAGTTATTTTAACGGCGTTATACCCGGATGCTTCAATATACGTTTATAGATCAGTTGCGGATATTTTAGATTTAATGTCACTTATCAATTCGTCAGTTAACTTTTTTCTTTATTGTAGTATGAGTTCAGCGTATCGAACTGTGTTCATTCGACTGTTTTGTCCAAAATTGTCAAATTTTACTCAAATTCAACTCAATGAACGTGTGCGCATCAGCATTTCAAGCTGCATGTCAAGCGTATTCAGTCATATATCACGCTCATTATATTCCGTTTTACGTGATCGTACGCGAAGATCACACGCGTGTTTAGTGAATACTAAGCTGTCATCGACGAATAATGTAGTAGAAAATACGTCGGCGATAATGCGAAATACAACAATTTGTAGCAATGGAACAGTCAATGCAAACGTAATTAATTGCAATTTACCGATATTTGAAACTGTACCGACAGTTGTTTTAAGCAATTCAACAACATGTTGCGGGGAGTCAAGTTCACAGCAATGCTCACCGGAATTATGTTCAATGCAGCCACACGTCTTCAAAGGAGCATACTCGCCATTGAATTTGAACGAATTTCCGGAATTTTGAATTGAAACTGATTGTTTGGCATTTGTGTACTTTTTGTTAGATATCAGGACTATTGGCATAATAGACCGTTAATATGAAAAGATTTTGGCAAAGGCATAAATATAGGTAACCCTGTTTTGTAATCTTACGACTATAAACCTGAGCCGAAACGTAAACGTCGGGGGGAAAATAAAGAGTCTTGAGTTTTACAAGCTTAATAGTGTTGCGAGTGTCGCTATATGATTTATGCGATTGTCCGGAAAACAATTTATTCAAAATACGGTTGGATTGCGACATGAATATTTTCAACAACTGCTCTTCATAACTTTCATGTTGTTGCCATTACCGTGAAATTTGGTCGAAAAGTTATAGAGACGACCTCTGATCGAATATACTTGTTCTACTTATAAACTAATTTTGATTTTAATTTATTCGGTTCAAAACGGAATGAAATTGAGCCTCGCTTTGAATGCTCAGGCTTAAGCTTAGGCTTAAGCTAAAGCTAACGCTTAAGCTTGGTTTGGTTTCATAAACTTTTTGAATGGTAAAACAAAAACTGTTCTGTTCGTTTGTACGGCGCATGTAAAAATCAGAAGCGAAACGTTTTTCTGCGGGACTGCAATAGTGTATATAACCTTACTAATACTACGCTTAGGCTACGCTTTAATATGCATAATGCTTAGGCATTCTGCTGTTACGGCCCTGTTCTATACATCGTTATATGTTAATAGCGTTTGTGTTTGCTCGTTACAATGTACAGTACTTCAAATTATACCGCTTTATAATTCATGATCGCACTTTTCATTGGGGATTCCGTTGGAAGTCTGGTATTAATCCACACTTTGCGAGAACGATTTCAGAATATCAGCATTTCCGGCAAGCCTCGTTTGAAACTTGTTAACTGTCCCCGTGGGATTCTGGCAAAATATAAACCTAATTTCAGTTATCAAGTTAAATAAGCTGCGCCCGCATCTGCCAATAATTCTCGTTGGCATTTACTAATACGGACAAACCAGTGAAATTATATTTAACCCCTTCTCACATTGAGTTGCTATAACCCTTTCTCACATTGAGTTGACTATAGGCAACTCAGCGCAGTGTACATACGTTAAATAGTATATATCGCACCGTGTTTAACAATTGCAATACGTATACATAGTACTAAATCACCACAAAACGTGAGAGCCCCCCCGGGTTCGTGCGTCAAGCTCCTATAGCTGAGTGGTGATGGTATACGCCTCCCACTCCCCAACCCAAAAAGCCGGAAAAAATCAAATAACAAAATTCTTACTATCTACAACCCCCTCCACAACAAGGCAACCAATATTATGATATATAGCCCCCCCACAACACCCCCCCCCCGGGTTCGTGCGTCAAGCTCCTATAGCTGAGTGGTGATGGTATACGCCTCCCACTCCAGTCACTGGAGTTCAAATCCTAGCATAAAAGTAGGTCTCAGGGGAAATAGAAAATATTCATGTGAGAAAGGGTAAAGCGAAAAATTTTCAGTTTACTATCTATAACCCCTTCTCACATTGAGTTGACTATAGGCAACTCATCGCAGTGTATATACGTTAAATAATATATATTGCGCCGTGTTTAACAATTGCAACACGTATACATAGTACTAAATCACCACAAGCCGTGAGAGCCCCCTCGGGCTCGAGCGTCAAGCACCTATAGCTGAGTGGTGATGGTATACGCCTCCCACTCCAGTCACTGGAGTTCGAATCCTAGCATAAAAGTAGGTCTCAGGGGAAATAGAAAATATTCATGTGAGAAAGGGTTAAGCGAAAAATTTTCAGTTTACTATCTATAACCCCTTCTCACATTGAGTTGACTATACTCAACGCAGTGTATATACGTTAAATAATATATATTGCACCGTGTTTAACAATTTCAACACGTATACATAGTACTAAATCACCACAAGCCGTGAGAGCCCCCTCGGGCTCGAGCGTCAAGCTCCTATAGCTGAGTGGTGATGGTATACGCCTCCCACTCCAGTCACTGGAGTTCGAATCCTAGCATAAAAGTAGGTCTCAGGGGAAATGGAAAATATTCATGTGAGAAAGGGTTAAAATCAAACTGATGATGTAAAGTTATTTTTTGTTTTTCCTTCAGTAAAAACTTAATGCAATATACACAATGTATACATGGTCGGTCTTTATTTCAAAATTCCGTTCCACCATTTTGCCATACGTATTCGATGTCATTTTTCTAAATTTCACGTCGTTTTTTCAAACCTCATTTAAATATTCATTTAATGCCGGTCAATGTAAAGATCAAAGGCAGAACGTTTTCCTGGGAGACTGCTATAGAATACGCTTAAGCTTAAGACTCATTTTTTCACTTAGGCTTAGGTGTATATAAGCTCAGTCTTACGCTTAGGCATATGCTTTGGGATAAGCTCATTCCTAGGCATAGGCTTAAGCTGAGGATTAGTAATATGCTTACAATACTGGTACGGCCCTGTTCTATACATTGGCCAAAATTCCAAAACGTCCACAGAAGATGTAGGGTTGCATTGCACCATATTAGCCAAATTTGATTCTATCAGGAGCTGAAAACCCGAACTCGACTATTGAGGCAAGTTTGTTGGCAAAGTTCAAGCGTTCGAAAATTGTTCAAATTACCGCCGCAGCCTAGAAAAATACACAATTGTAATTTAGTTATGATCATTTGAAAATCATTAAGTCCCACATTCACACTTGAAGTTATTGCAATTAGAACTAGCAGTTACAATTTGAAAGTGGCATCTAAAACTTGCAGCTGCAACTTGAATGTGCAAATCTTTGCAGCAAGCATATGTGCCGCTTCAAACTTGAAGCTGCGTCGTAATGTATAAGGGCATAGTGTAGTTCTAGTTTTTTCAACTGCTGGCTTTCCAAAATTTATATGCTTATTTTTCAACGTACTCGCTGTTTATGTCGTAGCCCAAACCGTAATTCAGCCCAATTCCGAATTGAGTTAATCCAGCGCGTAATTACGACATGGGCAAACCCGCGGAGTAATTCTTTCTCTGCTACAAGTGTACGCCTTGCGACTGGTTGCTACCTTAATGCCATACTCAAATACAATTAGCTGACACGAATACTTTTTTGTGATTGGCTAAGTAATCGTTAAGTACCTGTTGGCAACCATGCAGTTTGTTTCACTAAGCTTTGCCGCTATCAAGTAACCAATGAGAAGGTGCACAGCTTTTATCAGATATGATTAATAACCAACAGCCTTGTCATATTCCGAAACAATATTCCTTCCCAAAACATAATGGTAACTTTATTGTAAGTCCTAAAATTACCATTAACTATTTACACGGCCCGAGCAGCCAACCCTTGTTCGCCCATTTGGGGGAAGCCACCCCAAACAGGAGCCCCCACACTAAAGAAGATTTTAAACAAAGAATTTGAAAAATGTTTTGATCATCGCAAGGGGTCCCTGTCCCAGAATTTGAGGAGAAACACCACCTTAGTCTGGTCCTGCAGCGATTATTTACATAGTTGTGCTTAGTACTTGCCTCAGTTGAGAAAATATCGCTAACCGGCATTAGATGCTGCAACCTGTTAAGCTGGGTCTGTCTTGGCTCGAGGGAATTGTGTTTCTATTCGCTGAGTTTTGATCTTACCGCTATATCTGAACTGCCTACAATCGTTGCTTTCACGATCAAATGCATATCTCGGTTCGAACGTTGAACAAGTGCCTGGATCGACGGTTAGAGCACAGAGTTCAGCTGAAACAAAAGAAATATTTTATTTTTTATATAAATTAGCTTCGTATTCAAATTTTTAGACTTTGAGCAAACATTAAATGCATAATACAAAGTTTGTTTCAATTAATGCGCTGCAAAAGCTGCAAAATACAGAGGGCGGCGCCATACTTTATTGCAATTTAAATAACAATATAGTAAAATTGACAGCGTTATACCCTTTAAGGATGGAATAATTTTTAAATACCCAAAATAAGACATAATATTTCCAGCACTGTCTTAAAATAACGAATAAATTCTCTGCGGCGCTATAGACAAAGTTGTAAAACAAATGTTTGACTTGAGTCGACATCTGGTATCAACACGATAAAACACATCACCACTCTTCTTTTACGTTTAATGATTGGGGTTAAACCAAGTATGCGTTCAATTGTCATTAAAATTTATGCAAAATAAAAAAAACTTAATTAAATTTAAAGAAATGTGATTCGAATTGTAAAATACTTAAAAGTTTTGGTTCCAGCGATTAATATCAAAAAACGGATTAAAGCCTTTGGCAAAATCAGATAAAAGTAATAAATTTGAATCTAAACGGCATATTCAAAGTTCATTAATTGGTTATGTAACTAAACTGTGTAGGAATATGGACGGAATCAAGTAGGTTGGATTTGGTGGTAAAACTTTGTTTTATCAATTTGTCGTATGATTTTTTATGAATTTTTACATGGGTGACGCGATATTTATTACGCCTTTCAAGAGAATACCCACTTTCGCGGTTCGGTTCAGAATTGTTCAACTTTGACTGTAAAACGCCAACCAATTTTTTGTGGCTTAAATCCCTGACTTCAACACGTTTCCTGCGTCGCTCGCAACAGTAATTCTTTTCAGTTTGCGACAACACAAATTTTAAATATACCCATACGTGTATAAATATACATTTAAGACATGAGTATGCCGCAGTGAATATGGCCAACAGACTTAATGATATACTTAATTTATTTACGGATTCAAATTAGGGAAATGAACTCCTATTGATTCATTTTGAAAATAGAGACCTCGCACTCTTATTGGTTTCCCGTTTTATTTTGGTTGCTATAGTAGCCTTCGAATTTTGCAGAACACGAACCGTCATTCTAAACAGTGCTTCCGCCGGCCACTAGAGATATAACTCATAACTGCAGAACCCTGCTCCTAAGCCTAAACCTAAGCGTGAACATTGAAAAAAGTGTAAACCTAAGCCTAAATCAAACCCTACGCTTAAGCAAAGATGCTAGTCTAAAATCTAAGCTTACTCTATTGCTGTCGCACCAGAAAACGGAACGAATCCTAAAAGTATAACACGGATCGTTGCGCACATGGTCAGAAATTGAACTGCTTTAGTTTATAAAAAAGATCCAAAATTGAACTGAATAGGATGTACCTGGACACGTTTCTTGGCATTCGTCCAACGTTAAAAAGTTGTTTTGATTTCCGTTTTTACCGTTGTAAATGAATTCGACACACTCGCGCGTATCTGCGTTATAGTAAACTCGCGGCAGTGACGCAGATCCGGTTCCGGGTGCCAATGGAACACTGCATGGATTGGTTGCTATAAGGCACAAATATGGTAATATAGAAACATTAAGAAAAATCGATTTTCAACCAATGATATTGAAACATAAACCAGTGTTGGTTTTACAACATCCAATCAGATTCAGTTTAACTTCAAGACGTTGATCAATCTGGCTCGCCTGAATAAACAATTGGTTGGTGTTTGGGACGTTACATTGTGTTACAGTAGATCGTAGTCCTCATGGTCCATGTATAGAACAGGACTGGATCGTTTTCCGAAGGGGCTATTATAGAGTCGGTTTAAGTTTTAGACTAATTTTTTGCTTAGGCTTAGGCTTAGGCTTACGTTAGGCTTAGGCTTAGGAATAGGCTCATTCATACGCTTAAGCTTAGGCTTAGAAATATGCGTGTACTACTGTTCCGGCCCTGTTCTATATATGGGTAGCTAACAACCTTTTCGTTCAACATTTAGCGTTGCGCTATATGGGGTGTGTCAAGGTAAACCCCAAATATTGACGAGACGATAAAATTGACAATTTCATAGCTTTTTAGCCTATTAGCCGGCTTGCTTCAGATGTCAGAAAAATTTCTCGCTCGCTACGCTCATTTCAAACGTTTAATTGATATACTTACAGTAATTTGTGTTTTCTCTTACGGCAATGCGTTCTTCAGATGCCTCTCTGTACAAGCCCTTAGGCAATATTATGATCATATTTTCACACACCAGCGTTCAAGCGAAATGATTCTACCCAAACAATAACTTATTTTATTTCCGACCCTCTGTCAAGCTTAGTGAAAATCGGCTTTGAACAGACAGCGGAAACTTACGCCCAGGGCAACATAACGTTGTTTCCGGTGTCGCTCCGATATGACACCAAAAGTTCACAGGGCAATCGCTGTTCGCACGACTACAAAATATCACTTGACCCTCAGGATTCGTCGCTGGTTGGCCAGTGCAGGGATTGTCAAACTCTACAAAACACACTAAGATTTATTATGTAGGTCTAAAGTCAACGACGTATTCACACTGTAAATTCCGATGAGTTGGTTAATCAATTCAGCTTGCGTGTTGGTTATTTCTTAATTAATATCAGTAAACATTAACTCACTCTGAGTTGAGTGATTTGTCACTCTGAGTTGAGCTGAGTATGGGTGAGTTGATTAGTTAACTCAGAATGAATTGAATCGACTCAAAATTCTGAGTTCTGATAGTCCTAACTCACGCTGAGTGGATTCAACTCATTCTGAGTTAAAATTAACTCATTCAAATTTACAGTGCAAGGGAAGGGGTAGAATGAATATATTATCCTATCACGAACTTTTTGAAGAGGCAAAAAAACGAACTTATAAGAGACTTTAGACAAGTCGATGGTTACTGCAGTGACCCGAATGTGATGACGGTGGAAATAATAGAGATCCCGTTTGGAGTACTAACCAATAGCAGTCTGACTAAATTAAATCCAGGTAACAATTAAGAAATATGGCATTCCACAAAAAACAATGTAAAAAGGTTGTTGGGTCGAACTCTGCATTGAATTAAAAATAACATTATAGTCCGTAACCGAATAGCAAGGAGTTCCCTCTGGAGAGGCTAAATAAATATCAGTCCACCTTCTTATTCGGGTCACTACTGCAGTAGGCACCCCGCTGACTGAGAGATAACATTTTCATCTCTTACCATTGTTCATATATATTTTTACCTATCGCCAAATAACTTTTTGTAGGAAAACGGGAAAACGCACTATAATTCAGTATCACCACTACCGCTCCTGCTATCTAGGGGTGGGAGCAGACCAGAGACAGTTTGGAACCCTGGACCAAACCGACCCCAGACGATACTTAAAAAATTGTGGAGTCGGCCCTTTAGGTTAAAATTGCGTTGCTTGTTTGGCTTCTTGCTCGTTTCGCTCGTAAATTTTCCCGAACTCGCAATACTATTGCCGCAGTACTAACAGAATCACAGCTGCGTAGCAATTGTTTTGAAATGACACTCGTGATTGGTGGTTCAAAACGCTTCGCTCAAATATGGCTGACTAAAACCCGAAATTCTTAACCTAAGCTACGCATATTTAGCGTCAGAACGGCATAGAAATCTAAAATTATGTATTTGCTATTATTTAGACTGGCACATGATATATACACAAAACTTGCAAACATTAATATTTTAATGGTTTATCGCATTAGCAAAAAACGTGCAATTACATTAAAAATACACTGCAAAAAAAACGGTGCGTCAAATTGACTCTGTCCAAAATAGGCCTTTCCTGACTACACAAACTGGAGTCAAAATTCGACTCCGCCCGAGTAACATTCGACTCAATTTGACTTTTGCGGAGTCGAAGTTGAACTCAGTTTGTTGAGTCAAGAAAAGCCTATTTCGGAGAGAATCAATTTGACTCACCATTTTTTTCCACTGTATATATTTTATCGATACAGCGGTAACTTCAAAACTAATATACCTCGGCAAGTCTGCTGGCATGAGTCGTGAGATAAAAAGTTGTTTTGATTGCCCAGTGTTCCTGCGTAAACGAACGGCAAACACTTCCGCGTTCCAAAATCGTAGTACCATCTGGATAGCGTCGCGGTTCCTTGACCAGAATCATGCTCTAATCGGCATGGGTCACGGCCTGTCAAGCGAGCGGTGAAGGGTTAATTTGTCATTGATCAGTTATTACAGTTCTGACAAATATATTTATTTCGAAACCGATTTTTTTTCACCAATTGCAATGCTTTGTTTTTACTGTTCAAACACTCGATGGTTTAATAAGATATTAATTAAAACCATACTGATACTTACTTCCCGAACAGCAAATCGTTGTTTCCTGTAACGCTCCAACGTGACACCAGTAGTCTCGCGGACAAGATCCTTGCGGACTGGCACCGTTGCATTTTTGTGGTCGGCCGTTGGCATCAAATAGGGGCTGGCCCGTTGAACACGGATTGTTGAAAACTGTAACACAAACACATCGCTAAAACATCAAATGAACTTTTCCGCGTGGAACAAAATGTTATATATATGTATATATTTAAAAACTAATTTTTAAAAATTTTTATTAACCTCAATTTGACCGGAATGAAATATAGTGCAATTGTTCAAAAGTTGCTGACCAAATTACAAAAATAGGCAAATAAATTGCAGTTGAGCTCGAAGAGTGCAGTGTACTGAACGCAATTTTCAACTCTGCCCCGCTTTCGTAGCTATCGAATGTGAAAGTCACATATCCCTATAATCTCTACCTTAGCCGTATGAATCGATACTCACAGCGGCTCATCGGTGTAAAGTGTGTAAAGATTTTTATACCCGCGCTGCGCTTTATCCATGGAAATTTATTTTTTACCTGCACGAACACCCGTTGCGCAGTGTCTTGCGTACGCGTATCTGATTTCAAGTATCTCTGACCCAGAAATCACAATAATTTATACTACGTACGTTTTATTTCAAAAACTATTAAACTCCAATGCTGACAAGAAAATAAAATTAAATTCTCATGCAAAATTTACACCACAATGAAAACTTCTGGATCCATAACAAGTGAGTTTTGGTTAATCGTTTAATAGGTTTGCATTAACCATACGTTACTCTATTTTGGGTTAGAAAAAATAGCTAACCTGGGCATCTCGTTTGGCATTCTGAAAGCGACAAAAAATTGTTCTGATTGCCTTTTGAGCCTCGGTACGCAAACACAACACATTGCCTTGTTCGTGCGTTGAAATAAAATCGTTTCAGTGATACTGGGCCGGTGCCAACCGACAGCGGAAGTTGACAAACGTCTTGAACTGCTGTAAAGCATAGTAAATTTTGTTTAATTTACTTCGATTAATACTTCAAACAGTGTTTGTTTTGCGTTGGTCTGCATTTTTCCCAAATTTACCAACAGTGGTTACAATACTTAAATTAACCTTAAAATGTGGTTACAGATTTTGGTTCATGTAACGATCAAACGCGAAATAATTTTCTGCCTGACTGCATTAGAGTAAGCTTAAGCTTTAGACTATTTTTTCCTTAGGTTTAGGCTTAGGTATAAGCTCATTCTAACGCTTCGGCTTAAGCTTGGGCTTAGGCTTAGGTATTAGCTCATTCTTACGCTTAAGCGTCAGCTTAAAGTTAAGACTAGAATTATGCTTATGCAACTGTAACGGCCCTGTTCTATACGATGGCCCTGGTTTTGATAAATTTGGTTCTCAAAACTGAAAAGTAATCCGGCTATTTTGATAAAATTTAAAAATATTTCACAACCGTAACAATAAAAGTTTTCCATGTATTTTCATTTTCCGACGCTTTTTAATGTCGTCGACACCTCGAAAATATGTTTTGTTTGCCGAATTTAAAGCGAACTTACAATTAAGAACCAGTTAACCGGGATACGTTTGAAATTAAAATAATAAATAAAAACACGCTTTCGTATGTAATTTCATGAAAACCCTTGTGCTTTTTATTGAATCCGACCTGTGAAGCTGGCAGTTGAACCAATTCTTAAAAGTGCGGAATTTAATTTAAACCTAATTTAAATGTTTACAACACTATAAATTCCAGTGAATTAATTTTAATTCAGAATAAATTGATTGAACTCATTCTGAGTCAATTAATCAACTTGTCCGGGACTACTAAATCAACTCAGAATTAGTTAATGTTTACTGGAGTTAACTCAGAAATAGCTAGAAATGAATATATAATTCAAGTATTTGAGTTTATTAATCAACTCACTGGAATTTACAGTGAACGTAATTTACCTCCTGGACAGCAAACCGTTGTTTCAGGGCCAGCGCCAATATGACACCATTTGTCTGAGTCACAAGTGACGCTGTTTAACGAACAATATTTCACCAGTTCAACATGACCAATGCAAGGATTTTGAAAAACTGAAAATAAAACATTATTAATACTTTAGCGTTGACAAGTTAGAAAAATTGGCCATTGTATAGAACAGGAAGGTAACAGTAGTATAAGTCTATTCTACGTCTAAGCGGGCTCATGTAAAGATCAAGGGGCGGAACATTTCTCTGTGGGTCTAGAAAAGAGTAAGCTTACGATTTAGACTAATTTGTTGTTTATCTTAGGCTTCGGCTTAGGCTTCGGCTTAGGCTTAGGAATATGCTTTTAATACTGTTCCACCCATGTTTTTTACATTAGTCGTCAAAGCGTAAGCATGGTCTTAAACCTAAGCCTAAGCATAAAACAAATTTGTCTAAAGCTTCAGCATACTTTATTACAGTCCCGCAGTAAAACGTTCCACCCCTGAGATGTTTACATTTACCGAAAAATTGAAAATTATTTTTATTTCTCAGTTTAATAGTATATCAAGCCATTTAGGAAAATTTTGCTCCAGTTACAACCGAGATCGATCTCACGGCGTACTGGTTATCAACCGGCGGTCTCTATTAACCACTGAGCTACGCAACCATGTGCAAAATGGTTCGTTTCAATCCTGTAATACCTGAGCATCTCTGTTCACAGTCATCACGAGCTTCAAAATTGTTCTGATTTCCACCCATGCCTTTGTAGATAAACTGGGAACAACGTTGCGATTCTGCGTCGTAGTACCATCGTTTTAAGCTGTCATGACCTCGTCCGCTTGTTAGCGGTTGGTTGCAAGCATCATCGCCTGGGATACCTAAAACAACTGATCGCTGAAACGACCCATGGATAGAACAAGTCGCGAACACTTAGGGTGACGCTGTACTTGCAGGGATACGGCGTCCGACGCCGTCCGCCGCCGTCAGTGTCCGCGAAACGGCTACGGACGGTGGCAGACGGTACTGAATATTAAAATTATTTAAAAATATAGCGCCATATAAAGTGAAAATATACAGTTATTAGCATAAAATCTAAGCCTCATATCAAGCCCAAATTCAAGAATAAACGTAACCCAAGTCGTAAATCTAAGCCTAAGCCTAAAAGTTGAAGTCTGAAAATAATGCGAAGGTATGCAACATCTTAATCTTTGTTTGGAAATGAAAATCAGTTTGTAAACTTTATGCCAAATCCGTCCAATGTTACTTTAAGGCGCATAACAGTAGATAAAGCATATTCCTAAGCCTAAGCCTAAGCGTCGTAAAAATGTGTTCCTAAGCCTAAGCCTAGGCCTAAGCCTAAGCAAAAAATGTAATCTAGAATCAAAATTTACTCTTTTACAGACCTACCAGAAACCTGGACGCCCCTTAAAGTAACATGGGCCCCAAATGCAATCAAGTTTCACGAGTGCTTGCTGGTAGTAGTTGCCAGCGCGATTGACTGTATAATAATTAAATTTCGTTAAATAACCAGTTTAATTTCAGTTTTGCCAATGCCAAACTGCTATTAGGATATACTTAGAACTCCAGATTGACCTTGGCCAATTAGTAAATTGACCTTAAAAGCAGTATGGTTAACGACATATTCAGTTGATTTCCACACAATAAACAAATTGCAGCTGCAAGTTGTAGAAATATTTTACCGAATACTTTTAATAAACGTTAATGGCCGTTTGACCAATATTTCCGAAGTCAACCAACCTCCAGCGCAGCAAACGGTCGTATTTGAAGACGCTCCAACGTGACACCAGTATCCAGGTCCACACACACGGTCGTTTGCTTGGGAACAATATTTGGGCTGGCCATTTTTCGTTCGTCCAACAGAGTCACCACTGCACGGATCAATAAAGACTAAAAATAAAATTATAACAATGAAAACATTGTTCTGGAACAATTAGGGTTGCGCAATACTTGACGTCCGGCGCCGTCCGTCACTGTGCGTCACCGTACGTTATCGCACGTGAGTTATTTGCGTACGATACCGCACGGTGATGGACGGCGTCACACGGAAACGGAGTGCGGATGACGGACGGGGCCAAACGTCAAAAAAGTATAGTGCAACGCTTACTTAAATTCAGCATCTTTTTGGTTTTCAGAACGCTGATAATATTTTCACTCAAAAATTTGGCACATCAGTTCAAATACCATAAATCTGTGAAAAAATATTGTTTCAAGTATTTCTGGGTAGTATCGGACGAGACTACGTTTGAACAGTACTGTATTACCGTTATCGCGTATAAGATTTACATGACTTTTTTTAACTCAAAGATAACTAGAAACTTAAGCCTTAAAATTATATGTAATAGGTAAAGTGTTAATCCAAATTTAAGTCCATACATGTCACGATTTCATTTTTCGTTGCTACTTATTGCGAAAGTACTCCAATGAAATACGTCAGGTGGTGCGCATGGGAGAGAAAAACAAAAACCAATGCGCCGTTTCCATTATAAATTCGGCAGGGCCACAAAATGCCATAGCCCAGGGTTAAAAATAACGCGTTAACCCTACATCAACGACCAATTTCTGTGGGCCATACGTCAACGCTTATGTTGAACCAGGCTCGTAGCCAGCTCACCTTGCTAGTGGGGCTAAACATTTTTCACGAGGGCCTTCAACCAGGCCCAAAGCCAGCTCACCTTGCTAAGAGGGCTAACCATTTTCCAAGAGGATCATTCAATGGTTTTCAATGAGTTACAAGCAATGTTGAAAACTTTCTATTGAGGACTGAAATTTTTCCAGGGGTTTTGAGCCCCCCTTGGCCCTCCTTTGGCTACGGGTCCGTGTTGAACGTACGTTTAACGCGTGTCACAAACCAGTTTGTGACACGCGTTGGTGCAGGGTCAACAAATTTTTTCGTTGATGTATGCTTAACGAGTGCTTGTTAAGCATAGGCTATGACACATTTTGTGGCCCGGCCGAGATTTACAATGTAAATGTCGTACAAAATGTGTTCATTTTAAGATGTCAAATTTAGAAGCAGTCAAACCGACTTCGGCATAGAGGGCTTAAATCTGTTCAGTATGCCGTCCATGTAATTAACCGGTAAATTTTGGCAATTTTCAAACAGCAACGTTAAACCAAATAGAAACGAGTATAAATGACACCCAATTTCACGCAATATATTTGATCCATTAATTCAAATTTTTGACCAGAGTCGCATAATACACAGCAGTGAACAGAAGAACGCGAGCCAGGAGCTATACGCAAATTTCAACGCAAATTCATGAACCAATAACTTTGTATTCAACCGTATTGGGGGTCAGGCCTGTATGCCCCCATCTCTTTGGATCTACCAGTGTGCATACTTGCTCACAACAAAAGCATTGAGTAGAAAATTTGAATTTAAAAAAACTATGTGCAATTAGCCAGTTATTACTATAGTAACAACAATCTTAATATTTTAAGGGTATTTACCTCAAGGTACCACTGATACTGTGTTACTATGATATATTTCTTGTTACACAATAATCACCTTTGTACCGACTAGGGACGCCCTTACGTTGCCTTTTTAATCACAAAAATTAAAATTCACACTCGCCAAAACTCGTTCAAAATGCTTAATTTTAATATTGCCCAAAAATTTCATATCTTAAAGACGAAAGATTTTGCAAACAAAGCGGCACAATGGTGCCAGGTGTCCCTCGGTTTCTAACAACGTCGTCCAAAACCATTCTGGCGACCAAATTAAACCATAAAATATATTAATGTATTTAGTAAAATAACAACACACCAACGATTATAATCATAACAACATAGAGAACTTTAACTGACAATAGCATAATAGTGTCCTTTACCGTTTGTGTAATTATATGTGAATTTTGATTTTTCACCTTGGTATTTGACGAACAGATTCTATTTGAGTATTTTGAGAACTTTTTTTCGATTTTACATTGCCTAACAATTCAAACACGTATGTTGTAAGTATAAATATTGAAAATAGGTTACTGGCAAGACCGACCCACCACTCATGTGAGGATCCAAAGGTTGCAAGTAAAATACAAAATGAAGGCAAATTGAAATTTTACGTAGTGTTTTTAATAAAAGTTCAAGACCCTTTTCTGTAATGTTTTTTACTGACAATTCCTAATCCAAATATACTCTGAAAGTAGTAAGAGAAATATAACTTGTTCGCCGGCTTTGCACAATACGCAAAAGTTAGCGCATGCGCAACAATCTACATGCAAATTTTTTCATAGAAAAATCACGTTTATGTTCTATGAAAATATTGTAAACAAAGTAATGTTGGAAAGTTGCCGAAAATAACGTATGTGAGGCATTTCAGTTTTAATTATACAAATATGTGCTGTTCGCAGTTAATTTTGAGATGAAAAGCAAATATTTTTACTGTTATTTCGTTAATATTTCTGTAACATTCTAAATCTTAATTTCTGGTTACGCTTACACAATTGGTCTATAACTAGCACAAATAACACGTTTTACAGATATACTAGGCTCAATTTTCAATAATTAAGTAAAAAAACAACAGTAAAATACAGAAAATACATTTGTATAGGGGGTATACTTGATGCCAAATGAAGTTTTGGAGAACGGGTACGTATGCGTCGCTGGCGATTGCAGCAATAACGTTACTTTGCAGTCCGCAATGCATTGGCCAGCACAGGTTTGTTTTCCAGTTTTATGCTTCAAAAAGTGAATATAATTTGGCAAAATTATGTTCTCATGTAGGCTCAAAATTCATAGTATAATAATTATTGTGCTAATCTAAAGTTGATAGTACAATTATTATTGTGCTAACGATATCAGAAAAACATCTGTCCGAAACTGATCGAATTTTGAAATTTTTTTGCATATTTTTAACATTTAACGACGCGTTGCTGGCATGGCTTTACTCAATAAATTAATAGTTTTGTTGTATTGTTTGTTTTTAATGTTTATTGACAATTTTTTTTCTATTTTTGTGATACTTAAACGACTTATAAATATAAATTTTTGAGTTATTTTTCTTCCTCTTTTCAAGTTTGCGTTATCGCTTGTTTCTGTTTAAGTTTCCACCGATACGACTACGCAAACGACGAAATTCACCTGCGAATTTCACGTTCGACAACAGCTTTATTTCCACAAATGTTCAAAGAAACATTTTCAATTAACGACCAAAGTGTCCTTTACGCGTTTCGTGCGGATTTTGGCATTTCAACGTTCAGTGAAACGTCAATTGAACGCGACGCGTCTGCGTTGTACGATTCGCATCCGAATTTGCAACAATTCAAGCAACTCATTCAGAAAAATACTGGAATCCAAGATTTACAGTATTTTGATGACACAATGGCGTATTATGAGTAAGAACAGACCTTTTCTTTGTTATTAAACATTAGTTCAGTTTTACTGTATGCCTACTTGATGAATGCTTGGTGCCGCTAGTTGCACCTATGTGCAACTTTGCTTATGTGCTGGGGTATCAAACGCTTTCAAAATGTATAAGGCATTCGTTCACCAATACACGGTTTGTGTTTTCAGAATTTAACTTACTAAATTTATAGGTACTAATTATTTCGTAAAACGATCTGTATATTGTTAAAAATTAACAAACTGTCCTCGAACGCTGCACAAAATACGTATGTGAGGCATTCCAGAATTAATAATATATCGCGTACATTACACTCCCTTTTGTATTAGATAGTTTCTATTTCATCTCCCGCCCAATTTCAAACAAGGAATCGAACCCCGATATCTTCCGATGGGAGCAACTTGCGATAACTGTTTGAGCACCAGCGTTTGATACTCGTTTACTGTGGAGCATGCAATAATACCGTAATAAATGCTAATTTTAATTTCAGGAGTTTAATACCAAAAGCAACACCAGCACCAACAACACCACCACCGCCTACTACAACTACACGATACACAATGCCACCACCGACAGAACCAGCAGTTAACAACAACAACAACGAAAACCAACAACCAGGAACAGAAAACAACAGCGCAACTGAAAAAGCCGATACAACAGGAGCGGCAAATCAAGAACCAACTCAAGTGGCAACAACAAAGGCGGCGACAGCACAGGAGACAACAACGAAACCAGCAACAACAAAGGCAACACGTACAACAAAGCGCAACGGTCCGTTGATATATCCGACTTGGCTTGTGCCTGCAGTTGACAGTAATGGAACGCAGTCGCGTATGGCGATTACTGAAGCGACAAGTTGCATCATTGTTTTGTTAACCGTTTGGGCTTTCTTTAATTAAATCTTTTATGTTCGACAACGTTAGGTTGAATGGTTGAAAATTTGTTATCGCTAAAGACTTAATCATAGAATGAGGTCTGGGAATAGAACGTCGGGCTTTTAGAATCATGGTCCATATTCTCAAATACGTATAGCACCAATATCCAGTTAGTATTAGGTTTTCAAACAAGCAAACTAAAGCAGATACAAACGGTAAGACTCCGCTTACATGTAGGACCTATCAAGGGAGGGTTAAGAATGTGGCAAACATTAACGCATTTACTCTGGCTGATGCAACATTTATAAGGCTTATCGTCAACTGGTAATAGGTGCTACATTCATTTGAAAATACGAGTCCAGGTTTAAAAGCTTGTCGTAAACAGTAGAACGGAATTGATGACAAATACCGTTGTTAGTCAAGGGGTGGCAGAGGGTTTAGCTTGTGTAGGAAAAAATTTAGTCCTGTTTGCAAATCTCTCGCCGGCTTTTATATTAAGAGTACTATAACCTCTAAAATTTTGTGACCTAATATCAAGCACAATATGCTAGTTAGAGGACGCTTGGGTACAAATCAAGTTTAAGAGTTGCTCCATTTAGGGTAAGAGATTGAGGTTTTCGTGTTGGTCGAAAGAAAACTCAATGGCTCTCAACCTATAACATTATAGTTAACCTATCACTTATTTTATTTGCATTTAAATAATATTTTGTACGTGTCATTCACGAAAAACAGGGTATGTAGCATGGGTGCCGTAGCTGCCGCTCTCTCCAACGCGGGGGACAGGCACCTGAAAGTGGTGGGCCGGAGCGATCGGCCATTGACAAAGTTTTGCGCCTTGGGCGCTATTCAGATTAGGCATCTTCATGCCGATAATCTCGCTGATTTGGCTTCTTCGTTTGCCGGTTTTTTTCCACCATTATAGATTGTGCCTCCGCGTATATGATCTCCGGTTTGGAACCGCAGCTGCGCCTAGAAATTAACGTGGGACCGTCTGTGGCTGCCTCACCTGGCCCGCCTTGCGATGGCTTTTTTATACCCACACCGTTTTCCCCACTGAAACCGCTTTCCACCTATGTCCCACGGACATAACAATTATATGCAACATAACAGTTATATAACAGCACTGTAAAATCAAATGAGTTGATTAATCAATTCAACTAGCGAGTTGGTTATTTCTGAATTAATATCAGTAAACATTAACTCACTCTGAGTTGATTTGATTTTCAAGCTGAGCTGAATTGACTCTGGGCGGGTTGGTTAATTACCTCGGAACGAATTTAATCAACTCAAAATTCTGAGTTCTGATTGTGCTAACTCAGACTGAGTGATTCAACTCATTCTGAGTTAAAATCAACTCACTGAAATTTACAGTGAGCGTTTCAGCAAATATTAATTTTCATCTACAGTTGTAAGGGCGGTTAATCTATTTTCTCGCGACTTTTACATAAAGAGCGCAGTTTTAGACTATATTGTGGCAAGCAGTGAGACCATTAAAATTTAATGAACGATTATAATCTCGATTTTCAGTGTGAAGAAAAAGTTTTCAGCTTACTTTTAAAATAAAAAAATTTTCAAAACCGACTAAAATTTCTTTTTCAATTTTTGTCCCATTTCCGCATCATGTGGGGCTGCCTGCGCCATGCCCTGCCAATTCCGTGCAACCTCAAGGTGTTTCATGGGCCTTCCCCTTTAATCTCTGGCAGTGCCCGTTGGTGATGCTGTACAAGGGGGTTCATCTACCAGTTTGAGCGGTCTTTCAAAACACCTGACCTATCAGTGGAACTTTGAAGCATTTTATATATTAATTTTGAATGATTTAGAAACTTTTTTAGAACATTTTCAAAATATTTGTCCCGTAATTTAATAATTTACAACCGCTTAGGCCAGTGAACAAATAATTTTCCAAATATTTCGCTTTAGTCAATATATATGGGAAAAACGAATTTTCAAATTATACTCCAATCAGGCTTAATAAATGCATTAATTTAAGACATTTCATTTGTCAATTTTACAGTAGGATTTCTAGTCAGCGGCAGTATTCAAAACTGTTTTCAGTTTATTACGTGCGTTTTTTGTGGATTAGAAAAGCAACGGAAGGTGCCCGTAAGGGCGATTCTAAGGTTAGAACTGTAGCTTATTATTAACGTTGCTAAAAATTCCTTAAAAGTGTGCAAATACACCTCTGTAGCGAACACTCACTGTAAATTTCAATGAGTTGATTAATCAATTCCGATAGCGAGTTTGTTATTTTTGAATTAAATATCAGTAAACATTAACTCACTCTGAATTGAGTCGATTTTCACTCTGAGCTGACTCTGGGTGAGTTGATTAATTAACTCAGAATGAGTTGAATGAACTCAATGTTCTGCATTCTGATAATGCTTCCTAGTAAAGATTAAAACAAAAATTGATGTTGTACGTTTTAGTGTTTCCAAGCCTATGTATGTACATATCTTGGTGCAACTGGAGGTGAGAAATGCCAAAGCCGGAGCCGGAAGTCAATAAAACTTGCCGGAACACGAGTCGGAGATGAAGCTGGAGGTGACGCGAAATTTTAGGCAGGTTAAACAATGTTTAATTTGCTAATTTAGTAAATATGTCCAATATGTTACCGAAAATTTTGGATTTAGGTTTATTTTTCAAAAATTAGGACATAGATAATCATTCGCAAAATTGTACCCGGAGGTCGATACTATGTCGGTGTCGGAGGCAGACTTTCAGTTGCACCCAGAACGTATACATTCAATTTTTAAGTAATTATAAAATGGCTATGCAAATTCTATGTGGATATGTTGTGCAGCTTCTGATAAAACAACAGTAAACCTAACAGGTTTACAGCTTTACACAAATTAAATATCATCAAATAACAACAGGTCAAACCTAAACTGGATTAATTTTTCACTGTTATTAATACCAGGGTCAAACTGATAGTAAACGCAAACGGAAACGGAAACGGAAAGCGGATATTGAAGGATAACAGCTCAACACAATTGAGAAGTGCGAATATTCGCCGAGCCAATAACATTTTAAAGAAAAAATGACGGATGCACCGAAATTTTTAAGACTTTGGATGAATTTAATAATTTTTAAGCGAAGCGAAACTCCGGTTTGGCGAAGCGTTTTATGTTTTGTACTTGGGGGTCGAAAGGTCGTCGGTCTGAAAAGAATCTCAGGAACGGCTGAACCGATTTCGATGACCTTTTTTGTTTGAAAGCCCATTCTCCTGGGGTGTTAACCTCGCATTGGGGTTTTAAAATTTTAAGCCGTTTACTAGCTACAGGCTAATTTGCATAATTAATTAAGCCTAAATTAGAACTTTCCACAATATTTCACTAATTATTACAGTTAGAAGCAATCTAATTTTAGCATTAAAGGGAGTTTTGGGTGCGAGAAATATGCGTAGACTGTTTACAAACCTCCAAAACCGATGATTGAGCAGTTAGCTAATAGATAATTTGCATATTAGCATAGGTTATAAGCCTAAATTAGGACTTTTTACAATATTTCACTAATTATTAATGTTAAAAGCAATATAATTTCAGCACTAAAGGGTTTTTAGGTGCATGGAATTTCAATAGATAGTTTACAAACATCCAAAACCGATAATTGAATAGTTAGCTAATAACCAATTTGCATATTAGCTTAATTGACAAGGCAAAATTAGGACTTTTTAAACTATTCCAAAACTTATAGGGTGGCTGAAGGGTTTTTGGGTGCGAGGAATCTGAAGAAATTGCTTACAAACCTACAAAACCGATAAATGAATAGTTAGCTAATAACTAATTTGCATATTACCTTAATTGCTTACGTGTGTTCGAGCTTCGCTCAATAAATGTAGTCCCACTACGACTGGTTATTTTAATTTTGAACAATTGCAGCATATCCGAAATTGCGAAAATGTAAGATATAAACGCGATTTATAACTATTAACTTTGAGCGTAAGACTAACGGAAAAAATGGTATATCGGCAACGGAAACGGACGGCGAATTTCACCAAAAATGGTTAACCGATTACACCGTAAAAGAAATGCAATACCTTCGTTTTTATGGAGGATCATGCCGTGTGCGTAGCCAAGATTCTTATTAGGATAGGGTCACACTGGTTATTTGAAATCATACGGGTTTTATTTTTATACCAAATTTGTTTCAGCTAGCATTTGATTTTTAACAATTGAAATAAATCTTTGTCAAAATCATTCCAGGGAATCATAGCCCTTTGGCCGCCTTCTGGCTACGCTCCTAGTAAGCACCAACATCACTCATTAACATTAGATTTACGTTCGCTAATAATTTTGAAAAATCTATACCATTTACAAGCGATACGTGCTATAGCTTCAAAAACACACCGATTTTCATTGAAACCTGACCACAGTGACGAATACCGTGAGAATTTAGCGTCAAACAATGAAACTACAAGTGTCAGAAATGTCGACTCTTACAATTTTGAATTAAAATTGCCTAACAGTTCAAACATGTTAAAAAATGCTTCCAATGTATAGAACAGTGCCGTAACAGTAGCATAAGCATATTGTGTTAATCCTAAGCCTAAGCGTTAAGCGTAAAAATGAGCTTACACCTAAGCCTAATCAAAAAATTCGTCGAAAGTTTAATCTTCCTCTATTGCAGTGCCACAGAAAAACGTTCCGCCCCTGATCTTTACAAGGACTCAAAATTTTGTAACCACAACAACACCGATAAATATAAACGTTTTAATTCTTGACAATTTTTAGACTTTGTGTTTTGTTTTTATTTTATTTTTACGGAATCATAGTTTTTCAGCATTTTGATTAATAAATATTAACGCTTCATTAATAGTTAAAAATGTATCCTCAAGTAATATTATTGAAATCTACGATTTTAAAAACCGAAACTCGCAAATAGTTTTTGGGCATTTTGAGCCGAATACCGTCTTGATAAAGCATTAATTTTGTTGGCATAGCGCCACAGTTTGAACAAGCAGCCCCTAAAAGGGTCAGTGAGACGAGGTAAACTTGTTCTGTACGAATGTTTCACTTGGTTTTCAGAATTGACTTGGTTTTCAGAAATCATAGGACTAATCAAACGCATTAAAATTTCATGATTTCCATTGGCAAAATTCCAAAGCTACATTACTAATTAGAACAGTGTAAATTTGGATACGGCAAATCGCGTACAGTACCGCACGGTTCATGGACGGTGACAGGCGGCGCTGGATGACATTAAAACCTTAACCCCTTCTCCAAAGCGGAGTGTATATACGGTAAATAATATATATCGCACCGTGTTTAACAATTATAATACGTATACATAGTACTAAATCACCACAAGACGTGAGAGCCCCCTCGGGCTCGAGCGTCAAGCTCCTGTAGCTGAGTGGTGATGGTATACGCCTCCCACTCCAGTCACTGGAGTTCGAATCCTAGCATAAAAGTAGGTCTCAGGGGAAATAGAAAATATTCATGTGAAAAAGGGTTAAAATACAATAGCGTCACCAAACTCTGGCAGCTTTGAGTGTGGTTAAAGAGTTAATATTTCAACGAACGCTGAACAGACGACCTGTTGAAAATTGGAACAATCAAATGCGGTCAAACATTTTGATTTCATGCTTTTGCAAAATAAAAGCTTCGGTATTCATTCCATTTTATGGTCCATATTGTCAGTAAGCTATGACAAATATTAGCGATAAACGATGTGTTGTTAAACAGGAAATCCTGCTCATCTAGTAATAGAAATCACGCAGTTATGGAAACTGTTCGATACCAGAACGAATGCTAAATTCACAGTGCCGGCGGAAGCGCCCCGGACTGGCGCCATGGGCCCCTAACTGGTAAACTAAAAATTCTGTCGCTGTCTACTAAAGTTATAGTGCTGTGAAAATTTTAGTGGGGACCTTTTTGAACCTGTATGGGTGGGGTGACTACCATAACCGCGACCCTGCAAATTTTACAAAGATCTACGCCCATGTGATGACACGCATACATTAGGTGGTTATAGTCTTAAAAAGCTCAGAAATCCGTGCTTGAAATGGTTAAAACATATGTTTTGTTCAAACAAACTATTGCGAATTTTTGTAAGACGTAATATTCTTGCTTTCAATAGATAGCTGTCTCATATTCGAGGACTTATTCTCTTTATACTGCAAAAAATGTTGAGTCAAATTGACTCTCTCCGAAAAAGGCTTTTCCAAACTACAAAAACTGAGTCAAATTCGACTCCGCCATGTGAAAT